>JAFJHM010000118.1:0-54142 GCA_019201815.1 Bombus balteatus | reverse complement strand
CGTTATAAGGTAGGAATATTTTGCATAAATCGTTATATTTCTATTAAATACATCGGGATTAAACGTTTTTATCCCTGGAACGTTTAGAAAGATCGGACCGATGCGACGCGACGTTGGGACTTTGAAATATTTCGGCCGGTGCGAAAAGACCGAAAAAGATTATTTCGAGTTATTTCGTTAAAAAGCGTTATAAGGTAGGAATATTTTTGCATAAATCGATGTATCTCGACGAAATACATCGGGATTAAGCGTTTATTTTGTTCTCGGTCGCTCTAAAAAACGTTTCGATTTTGACACGTTGGGACTTGGAAAAATTTTCAGGTCGAAAAGTCCTTTTTCGAGTTATTTCGCTAAAAAGCGTTATAAGGTAGGAATATTTTTGCATAAATTGTTATATTTCTATTAAATACATCGGGATTAAACGTTTTTTTATCCCTGGAACGTTTAGAAAGATCGGACCGATGCGACGCGACGTTGGGGCTTTGAAATATTTCGGCCGGTGCGAAAAGACCGAAAAGATTATTTCGAGTTATTTCGTTAAAAAGCGTTATAAGGTAGGAATATTTTTGCATAAATCGTGTATCTCGACGAAATACATCGGGATTAAGCGTTTATTTCGTTCTTGGGTCGCTCTAAAAAGTTTCGAGTTTTGCACGTTGGGACTTGGAAAATTTTCGCGTCGAAAAGTTTTTCGAGTTATTTCGTTAAAAAGCGTTATAAGGTAGGAATATTTTTGTATAAATAGTTATATTTCTATTAAATACATCGGGATTAAACGTTTATTTTATCCCTGGAACGTTTAGAAAGATCGGACCGATGCGACGCGACGTTAGGACTTTGAAATATTTCGGCCGGTGCGAAAAGACCGAAAAGATTGTTGTCGAGTTATTTCGTTAAAAGCGTTATAAGGTAGGAATATTTTTGCATAAATCGATGTATCTCGACGAAATACGTCAGGATTAAGCGTTTATTTCTTCTCAGGGTCGCTCTAAAAGTTTCATTTTGCGTTGGGTTGGAATTCAGGTCGAAAGTTTTTCGAGTTATTTCGTAAAGCGTTATAAGGTAGGAATATTTTTGCATAAATGTTATATTTCTATTAAATACATCATTAAACGTTTTTTTTCCTGGAACGTTTAGAAAGATCGGACCATGCGACGCGACGTTGGGACTTTGAAATATTTCGGCCGGTGCGAAAAAGACCGAAAAGATTATTTCGAGTTATTTCGTTAAAAGCGTTATAAGGTAGGAATATTTTTGCATAAATCGATGTATCTCGACGAAATACGTCGGGATTAAGCGTTTATTTCGTTCTCGGGTCGCTCTAAAAGGTTTCGATTTTGGCACGTTGGGACTTGGAAAGATTTTCAGGTCCGAAAGGTTTTTCGAGTTATTTCGTTAAAAGCGTTATAAGGTAGGAATATTTTTGCATAAATCGTTATATTTCTATTAAATACATCGGGATTAAACGTTTTTTTATCCCTGGAACGTTTAGAAAAGATCGGACCGATGCGACGCGACGTTGGGGCTTTGAAATATTTCGGCCGGTGCGAAAAAGAACCGAAAAAGATTATTTCGAGTTATTTCGTTAAAAAAGCGTTATAAGGTAGGAATATTTTTGCATAAATTGATATATCTCGACGAAATACGTCGGGATTAAACGTTTATTTTATCCTGGTACGCTCTAAAAACGTTTCATGTGACGCGACGTTGGGACTTGAATTTTTTTCATCGTCTGAAAGATCGCATTTCTTTCGAAATAACTCCTTAAAAGCGTTATAAGGTAGGAATATTTTTGCATAAATTGTTATATTTCTATTAAATACATCGGGATTAAACGTTTATTTTATCCCTGGAACGTTTAGAAAGATCGGACCGATGCGACGCGACGTTGGGGCTCTGAAATATTTCGGCCGGTGCGAAAAAGACCGAAAAGATTATTTCGAGTTATTTCGTTAAAAAGCGTTATAAGGTAGGAATATTTTTGCATAAATCGATGTATCTCGACGAAATACATCGGGATTAAGCGTTTATTTTATCTCGGTACGTTCTAAAAGTTTCGATGTTGACGGACGTTGGGACTTGGAAAATTTTCAGGTCGAAAAGTTTTTTCGTTGTTATTCTCGTTAAAAGCGTTATAAGGTAGGAATATTTTTGCATAAATTGTTATATTTCTATTAAATACATCGGGATTAAACGTTTATTTTATCCCTGGAACGTTTAGAAAGATCGGACCGATGCGACGCGACGTTGGGGCTCTGAAATATTTCGGCCGGTGCGAAAAAGACCGAAAAGATTATTTCGAGTTATTTCGTTAAAAGCGTTATAAGGTAGGAATATTTTTGCATAAATAGTTATATTTCTATTAAATACATCGGGATTAAACGTTTTTATCACCCTGGAACGTTTAGAAAGATCGGACCGATGCGACGCGACGTTGGGACTTTGAAATATTTCGGCCGGTGCGAAAAGACCGAAAAGATTATTTCGAGTTATTTCGTTAAAAGCGTTATAAGGTAGGAATATTTTTGCATAAATCGTGTATCTCGACGAAATACATCGGGATTAAGCGTTTATTTCGTTCTCGGGTCGCTCTAAAAAGTTTCGATTTTGCACGTTGGGACTTGGAAAAATTTTCAGGTCGAAAAGTTTTTCGAGTTATTTCGCTAAAAGCGTTATAAGGTAGGAATATTTTTGCATAAATAGTTATATTTCTATTAAATACATCGGGATTAAACGTTTTTTTATCCCTGGAACGTTTAGAAAGATCGGACCGATGCGACGCGACGTTGGGACTTTGAAATATTTCGGCCGGTGCGAAAAGACCGAAAAGATTATTTCGAGTTATTTCGTTAAAAAGCGTTATAAGGTAGGAATATTTTGCATAAATCGATGTATCTCGACGAAATACGTCGGGATTCAAGCGTTTATTTCGTTCTCGGTCGCTCTAAAAGTTTCGATTTTGCACGTTGGGACTTGGAAAATTTTCAGGTCGAAAAGTTTTTCGAGTTATTTCGTTAAAAGCGTTATAAGGTAGGAATATTTTGCATAAATCGATGTATTTCGAACAAATACATCGGGATTAAACGTTTATTTTATCCCTGGAACGTTTAGAAAGATCGGACCGATGCGACGCGACGTTGGGGCTCTGAAATATTTCGGCCGGTGCGAAAAGACCGAAAAGATTATTTCGAGTTATTTCGTTAAAAAGCGTTATAAGGTAGGAATATTTTTGCATAAATCGATGTATCTCGACGAAATACGTCGGGATTAAGCGTTTATTTCGTTCTCGGGTCGCTCTAAAAAGTTTCGATTTTGCACGTTGGGACTTGGAAAAATTTTCAGGTCGAAAAGTTTTTCGAGTTATTTCGTTAAAAAGCGTTATAAGGTAGGAATATTTTTGCATAAATCGTTATATTTCTAATAAATACATCGGGATTAAACGTTTATTTTATCCCTGGAACGTTTAGAAAGATCGGACCGATGCGACGCGACGTTGGGACTTTGAAATATTTCGGCCGGTGCGAAAAGACCGAAAAAGATTATTTCGAGTTATTTCGTTAAAAGCGTTATAAGGTAGGAATATTTTTGCATAAATCGATGTATCTCGACGAAATACGTCGGGATTAAGCGTTTATTTCGTTCTCGGGTCGCTCTAAAAGTTTCGATTTTGCACGTTGGGACTTGGGAAAATTTTCAGGTCGAAAAGTTTTTTCGAGTTATTTCGCTAAAAAGCGTTATAAGGTAGGAATATTTTTGCATAAATCGTTATATTTCTATTAAATACATCGGGATTAAACGTTTTTTTTATCCCTGGAACGTTTAGAAAGATCGGACCGATGCGACGCGACGTTGGGGCCTTGAAATATTTCGGCCGGTGCGAAAAGACCGAAAAGATTATTTCGAGTTATTTCGTTAAAAGCGTTATAAGGTAGGAATATTTTTGCATAAATCGATGTATCTCGACGAAATACATCGGGATTAAGCGTTTATTTTGTTCTCGGGTCGCTCTAAAACGTTTCGATTTTGCGACGTTGGGACTTGGAAAAATTTTCAGGTCGAAAAGTTTTTTCGAGTTATTTCGTTAAAAAGCGTTATAAGGTAGGAATATTTTTGCATAAATCGTTATATTTCTACTAAATACATCGGGATTAAACGTTTTTTTTTTCCTGGAACGTTTAAAAGTTTACCGATGTGACGCGACGTTGGGACTTGGAAATATTTCAGCCGGTAACGAAAAGATTTTTTCGAGTTATTTCGTTAAAAGCGTTATAAGGTAGGAATATTTTTGCATAAATCGATGTATTTCTACGAAATACATCGGGATTAAACGTTTTTTTATCCTGGAACGTTTAGGAAAGATCGGACCGATGCGACGCGACGTTGGGACTTTGAAATATTTCGGCCGGTGCGAAAGACCGAAAAGATTATTTCGAGTTATTTCGTTAAAAGCGTTATAAGGTAGGAATATTTTGCATAAATCGTTATATCTCTATTAAATACATCGGGATTAAACGTTTATTTTATCCTCGGGAACGTTTAGAAAGATCGGACCGATGCGCGCGACGTTGGGACTTTGAAATATTTCGGCCGGTGCAAAAAGACCGAAAAGATTATTTCGAGTTATTTCGTTAAAAGCGTTATAAGGGTAGGAATATTTTTGCATAAATCGATGTATCTCGACGAAATACGTCGGGATTAAGCGTTTATTTCGTTCTCGGGTCGCTCTAAAAAGTTTCGATTTTGCACGCGTTGGGACTTGGAAAAATTTTCAGGTCGAAAAGTTTTTTCGAGTTATTTCGTTAAAAAGCGTTATAAGGTAGGGAATATTTTTGCATAAATCGTTATATTTCTATTAAATACATCGGGATTAAACGTTTATTTTATCCCTGGAACGTTTAGAAAGATCGGACCGATGCCACGCGACGTTGGGGCTCTGAAATATTTCGGCCGGTGCGAAAAGACCGAAAAGATTATTTCGAGTTATTTCGTTAAAAAGCGTTATAAGGTAGGAATATTTTTGCATAAATCGATGTATCTCGACGAAATACGTCGGGATTAAACGTTTTTTCGTTCTCGGGTACGCTCTAAAAAGTTTCGATTTTGCACGTTGGGACTTGGAAAATTTTCAGGTCGAAAAGTTTTTTCGAGTTATTTCGTTAAAAGCGTTATAAGGTAGGAATATTTTTGCATAAATCGTTATATTTCTATTAAATACATCACGGGATTAAACGTTTATTTTATCCCTGGAACGTTTAGAAAGATCGGACCGATGCGACGCGACGTTGGGGCTTTGAAATATTTCGGCCGGTGCGAAAAGACCGAAAAGATTATTTCGAGTTATTTCGTTAAAAAGCGTTATAAGGTAGGAATATTTTTGCATAAATTGTTATATTTCTACTAAATACATCGGGATTAAACGTTTTTATCGTTCTCGGTACGTTTAAAAAGTTTCCGATGTAGACGCACGTTGGGACTTCTGAAATTTTTCGCAGGTCGAAAAGTTTTTTCGAGTTATTTCGTTAAAACGCGTTATAAGGTAGGAATATTTTTGCATAAATCGTTATATTTCTATTAAATACATCGGGATTAAACGTTTATTTTATCCTTGGAACGTTTAAAAAGATTGGACCGATGCGGCGACGTTGGGACTTTGAAATATTTCGGCCGGTGCGAAAAGACCGAAAAGATTATTTCGATATATTTCGTTAAAAACGTTATAAGGTAGGAATATTTTGCATAAATCGATGTATCTTTCGATGAAATACATCCGGGATTAAACGTTTTTTTTATCCCTGGAACGTTTAAAAAATCGGACCGATGCGACGCGACGTTGGGACTTTGAAATATTTCGGCCGGTGCGAAAAGACCGAAAAATTATTTCGAGTTATTTCGTTAAAAGCGTTATAAGGTAGGAATATTTTTGCATAAATCGTTATATTTCTATTAAATACATCGGGATTAAACGTTTTTTATCCGGGAACGTTCTAGAAAGATCGGACCGATTTGCGACGTTGGGACTTGGAAAATTTTCATCGGTGCGAAAGACAATTTTTCGAGTTATTTCGTTAAAAGCGTTATAAGGTAGGAATATTTTTCATAAATCGTTATATTTCTACGAAATACATCGGGATTAAACGTTTATTTTATCCCTGGAACGTTTAGAAAGATCGGACCGATGCGACGCGACGTTGGGACTTTGAAATATTTCAGCCGGTGCGAAAAGACCGAAAAATTATTTCGAAATTTATTTCGTTAAAAGCGTTATAAGGTAGGAATATTTTTGCATAAATCGATGTATCTCGACGAAATACGTCAGGATTAAGCGTTTATTTCGTTCTCGGGTCGCTCTAAAAGTTTCGATTTTGCCGTTGGGACTTGGAAAAATTTTCAGGTCGAAAAGTTTTTCGAGTTATTTCGTTAAAAGCGTTATAAGGTAGGAATATTTTTGCATAAATAGTTATATTTCTATTAAATACATCGGGATTAAACGTTTTTTTATCCTGGAACGTTTAGAAAGATCGGACCGATGCGACGCGACGTTGGGACTTTGAAATATTTCGGTGCAAGACCGAAAAGATTATTTCGAGTTATTTCGTTAAAAGCGTTATAAGGTAGGAATATTTTGCATAAATCGTTATATTCGAAAATACATCGGGATTAAACGTTTTTATCCTTCTCGGATCGTTCTAAAAGTTTACGATTTTACACGACGTTGGGACTTTGAAATATTTTCCCGGTCGAAAAGACCGATTTTTTTCAGAGTTATTTCGTAAAAAGCGTTATAAGGTAGGAATATTTTTGCATAAATTGTTATATTTCTATTAAATACATCGGGATTAAACGTTTATTTTATCCTGGAACATTTGAAAGATCGGACCGATGCGACGCGACGTTGGGACTTTGAAAATATTTCGGCCGGTGCGAAAAGACCGAAGATTATTTGTTATTTCGTTAAAAAGCGTTATAAGGTAGGAATATTTTGCATAAATCGTTGTATTTCGACGAAATACATCGGGATTAAACGTTTATTTTTCCTGGAACGTTTAAAAGATTGACCGATGTGACGCGACGTTGGGGCTTTGAAATATTTTGCAGGTGCGAAAGACCGAAAAGTTATTTCGAGTTATTTCGTTAAAAGCGTTATAAGGTAGGAATATTTTTGCATAAATCGTTGTATCTCGACGAAATACATCGGGATTAAACGTTTATTTCGTTCTCGGGTCGCTCTAAAAAGTTTCGATTTTTGCACGTTGGGACTTGGAAAATTTTCCAGGTCGAAAAGTTTTTCGAGTTATTTCGTTAAAAGCGTTATAAGGTAGGAATATTTTTGCATAAATCGATGTATTTCGACGAAATACATCGGGATTAAGCGTTTATTTTATCCTGGAACGTTTAGAAAGATCGGACCGATGGACGACGACGTTGGGGCTTTGAAAAATTTCGGCGGTGCGAAAAGGGAAAAGTTTTTTCGAGTTATTTCGCTAAAAAGCGTTATAAGGTAGGAATATTTTTGCATAAATAGTTATATTTCTATTAAATACATCGGGATTAAACGTTTATTTTATCCCTGGAACGTTTAGAAAGATCGGACCGATGCGACGCGACGTTGGGGCTTTGAAATATTTCGGCCGGTGCGAAAAAGACCGAAAAGATTATTTCGATATATTTCGTTAAAAGCGTTATAAGGTAGGAATATTTTGCATAAATCGATGTATCTCGACGAAATACGTCGGGATTAAGCGTTTATTTCGTTACTCGGGTCGCTCTAAAAAGTTTCGATTTTGCACGTTGGGACTTGGAAAAATTTTCAGGTCGAAAAGTTTTTTCGAGTTATTTCGTTAAAAAGCGTTATAAGGTAGGAATATTTTTGCATAAATAGTTATATTTCTATTAAATACATCGGGATTAAACGTTTTTTTATCCCTGGAACGTTTAGAAAGATCGGACCGATGCGACACGACCGTTGGGACTTTGAAATATTTCGGCCGGTGCGAAAAGACCGAAAAGATTATTTCGAGTTATTTCGTTAAAAGCGTTATAAAGGTAGGAATATTTTTGCATAAATCGATGTATCTCGACGAAATACGTCCGGGATTAAGCGTTTATTTCGTTCTCGGGTCGCTCTAAGAAGTTTCGATTTTGCACGTTGAGACTTGGAAAAATTTTCAGGTCGAAAAGTTTTTTCGAGTTATTTCGCTAAAAAGCGTTATAAGGTAGGAATATTTTTGCATAAATCGTTATATTTCTATTAAATACATCGGGATTAAACGTTTTTTTATCCCTGGAACGTTTAGAAAGATCGGACCGATGCGACGCGACGTTGGGGCTTTGAAATATTTCGGCCGGTGCGAAAAAGACCGAAAAGATTATTTCGAGTTATTTCGTTAAAAGCGTTATAAGGTAGGAATATTTTTGCATAAATCGATGTATCTCGACGAAATACGTCGGGATTAAGCGTTTATTTCGTTCTCGGGTCGCTCTAAAAAGTTTCGATTTTGCACGTTGGGACTTGGAAAAATTTTCAGGTCGAAAAGTTTTTCGAGTTATTTCGCTAAAAAGCGTTATAAGGTAGGAATATTTTTGCATAAATAGTTATATTTCTATTAAATACATCGGGATTAAACGTTTTTTATCCCTGGAACGTTTAGAAAGATCGGACCGATGCGACGCGACGTTGGGGCTCTGAAATATTTCGGCCGGTGCGAAAAGACCGAAAAGATTATTTCGAGTTATTTCGTTAAAAAGCGTTATAAGGTAGGAATATTTTTGCATAAATTGTTATATTTCGACTAAATACATCGGGATTAAACGTTTTTATATTCTCTGGAACGTTCTAAAAGTTCGGACCGATGCGACGCGACGTTGGGACTTTGAATTTTTTCGCATCGGTCGGAAAGTAACGCATCTTCCTTTCGAAATAATTCCTTAAAAAGCGTTATAAGGTAGGAATATTTTTGCATAAATTGTTATATTTCTATTAAATACATCGGGATTAAACGTTTATTTATCCCTGGAACGTTTAGAAAGATCGGACCGATGCGACGCGACGTTGGGACTTTGAAATATTTCGGCCGGTGCGAAAAGACCGAAAAGATTATTTCGAGTTATTTCGTTAAAAAGCGTTATAAGGTAAGGAATATTTTTGCATAAATCGATGTATCTCGACGAAATACGTCGGGATTAAGCGTTTATTTCGTTCTCAGGTCGCTCTAAAAAGTTTCGATTTTGCACGTTGGGACTTGGAAAAATTTTCAGGTCGAAAAGGTTTTTCGAGTTATTTCGCTAAAAAGCGTTATAAGGTAGGAATATTTTGCATAAATAGTTATATTTCTATTAAATACATCGGGATTAAACGTTTATTTTATCCCTGGAACGTTTAGAAAGATCGGACCGATGCGACGCGACGTTGGGACTTTGAAATATTTCGGCCGATGCGAAAAGACCGAAAAGATTATTTCGAGTTATTTCGTTAAAAAGCGTTATAAGGTAGGAATATTTTTGCATAAATCGATGTATCTCGACGAAATACGTCGGGATTAAGCGTTTATTTCGTTCTCGAGTCGCTCTAAAAAGTTTCGATTTTGCACGTTGGGACTTGGAATAAATTTTCAGGTCGAAAGGTTTTTTCGAGTTATTTCGCTAAAAGCGTTATAAGGTAGGAATATTTTTGCATAAATCGATATATCTCGACGAAATACATCGGGATTAAGCGTTTATTTTATCCTGGAACGTTAAAAAATCGGACCGATGCGACGCGACATTGGGACTTTGAATTATTTCGCATCGGTCCGAAAAGTATCGCAAATCTTCTTTCGAGTTAATTTCTTAAAAGCGTTATAAGGTAGAAATATTTTTGCATAAATTGTTATATTTCTATTAAATACATCGGGATTAAACGTTTATTTTATCCCTGGAACGTTTAGAAAGATCGGACCGATGTGACGCGACGTTGGGACTTTGAAATATTTCGGCCGGTGCGAAAAGACCGAAAAGATTATTTCGAGTTATTTCGTTAAAAAGCGTTATAAGGTAGGAATATTTTTGCATAAATTGTTATATTTCTATTAAATACATCGGGATTAAACGTTTATTTTATCCCTGGAACATTTAGAAAGATCGGACCGATGCGACGCGACGTTGGGGCTCTGAAATATTTCGGCCGGTGCGAAAAGACCGAAAAGATTATGTCGATATATTTCGTTAAAAAGCGTTATAAGGTAGGAATATTTTTGCATAAATCGATGTATCTCGACGAAATACGTCGGGATTAAGCGTTTATTTCGTTATCGGGTCGCTCTAAAAAGTTTCGATTTTGCACGTTGGGACTTGGAAAAATTTTCAGGTCGAAAAGTTTTTTCGAGTTATTTCGCTAAAAAGCGTTATAAGGTAGGAATATTTTTGCATAAATAGTTATATTTCTATTAAATACATCGGGATTAAACGTTTTTTTATCCCTGGAACGTTTAGAAAGATCGGACCGATGCGACGCGACGTTGGGGCTCTGAAATATTTCGGCCGGTGCGAAAAGACCGAAAAGATTATTTCGAGTTATTTCGTTAAAAAGCGTTATAAGGTAGGAATATTTTTGCATAAATCGATGTATCTCGACGAAATACGTCGGGATTAAGCGTTTATTTCGTTCTCGGGTCGCTCTATGAAGTTTCGATTTTGCACGTTGAGACTTGGAAAAATTTTCAGGTCGAAAAGTTTTTTCGAGTTATTTCGCTAAAAAGCGTTATAAGGTAGGAATATTTTTGCATAAATAGTTATATTTCTATTAAATACATCGGGATTAAACGTTTTTTTTATCCCTGGAACGTTTAGAAAGATCGGACCGATGCGACGCGACGTTGGGGCTCTGAAATATTTCGGCCGGTGCGAAAAGACCGAAAAGATTATTTCGAGTTATTTCGTTAAAAAGCGTTATAAGGTAGGAATATTTTTGCATAAATTGTTATATTTCTATTAAATACATCGGGATTAAACGTTTTTTAATCCCTGGATCGTTTAGAAAGTTCGGACCGATGCGACGCGACGTTGGGACTTTGAATTTTTCGCATCGCTCGAAAGTATCGCATCTTCCTTTCAGAATTATCTCGTTAAAAAGCGTTATAAGGTAGGAATATTTTTGCATAAATTGTTATATTTCTATTAAATACATCGGGATTAAACGTTTATTTTATCCCTGGAACATTTAGAAAGATCGGACCGATGCGACTCGACGTTGGGACTTTGAAATATTTCGGCCGGTGCGAAAAGACCGAAAAGATTATTTCGAGTTATTTCGTTGAAAAGCGTTATAAGGTAGGAATATTTTTGCATAAATCGATGTATCTCGACGAAATACGTCGGGATTAAGCGTTTATTTCGTTCTCGGGTCGCTCTAAGAAGTTTCGATTTTGCACGTTGAGACTTGGAAAAATTTTCAGGTCGAAAAGTTTTTTCGAGTTATTTCGCTAAAAAGCGTTATAAGGTAGGAATATTTTTGCATAAATAGTTATATTTCTATTAAATACATCGGGATTAAACGTTTTTTATCCCTGGAACGTTTAGAAAGATCGGACCGACGCGACGCGACGTTGGGGCTCTGAAATATTTCGGCCGGTGCAAAAAGACCGAAAAGATTATTTCGAGATATTTCGTTAAAAGCGTTATAAGGTAGGAATATTTTTGCATAAATCGATGTATCTCGACGAAATACGTCGGGATTAAGCGTTTATTTCGTTATCGGGTCGCTCTAAAAAGTTTCGATTTTGCACGTTGGGACTTGGAAAAATTTTCAGGTCGAAAAGTTTTTCGAGTTATTTCGCTAAAAGCGTTATAAGGTAGGAATATTTTTGCATAAATAGTTATATTTCTATTAAATACATCGGATTTAAACGTTTATTTTATCCTGGAACGTTTAGAAAGATCGGACGATGCGATCGACGTTGGGACTTTGAAATATTTCGGCCGGTGCGAAAAGACCGAAAAGATTATTTCGAGTTATTTCGTTAAAAAGCGTTATAAGGTAGGAATATTTTTGCATAAATCGATGTATCTCGACGAAATACGTCGGGATTAAGCGTTTATTTCGTTCTCGGGTCGCTCTAAGAAGTTTCGATTTTGCACGTTGGGACTTGGAAAAATTTTCAGGTCGAAAAGGAAAGTTTTTTCGAGTTATTTCGCTAAAAAGCGTTATAAGGTAGGAATATTTTGCATAAATAGTTATATTTCTATTAAATACATCGGGATTAAACGTTTATTTATCCCTGGAACGTTTAGAAAGATCGGACCGATGCGACGCGACGTTGGGGCTTTGAAATATTTCGGCCGGTGCGAAAAAGACCGAAAAAGATTATTTCGAGTTATTTCGTTAAAAAGCGTTATAAGGTAGGAATATTTTTGCATAAATCGATGTATCTCGACGAAATACGTCGGGATTAAGCGTTTATTTCGTTCTCGGGTCGCTCTAAAAGTTTCGATTTTGCACGTTGAGACTTGGAAAAATTTTCAGGTCGAAAAGTTTTTCCGAGTTATTTCGCTAAAAAGCGTTATAAGGTAGGAATATTTTTGCATAAATAGTTATATTTCTATTAAATACATCAGGATTAAACGTTTTTTTTATCCCTGGAACGTTTAGAAAGATCGGACCGATGCGACGCGACGTTGGGGCTCTGAAATATTTCGGCCGGTGCGAAAAGACCGAAAAAGATTATTTCGAGTTATTTCGTTAAAAAGCGTTATAAGGTAGGAATATTTTTGCATAAATTGTTATATTTCTATTAAATACATCGGGATTAAACGTTTTTAATCCTCTGGTACGTTCTAGAAAGTTTGGACCGATGCGACGCGACGTTGGGACTTTGAAAATTTTCGCAGCGCTCCGAAAGTAACGCAACGTTCTTTCGAATTATTTCCTTAAAAAGCGTTATAAGGTAGGAATATTTTTGCATAAATTGTTATATTTCTATTAAATACATCGGGATTAAACGTTTTTTATCCTGGAACGTTTAGAAAGATCGGACCGATGCGAACGACGTTGGGACTTTGAAATATTTCGGCCGGTGCGAAAAGACCGAAAAGATTATTTCGAGTTATTTCGTTAAAAGCGTTATAAGGTAGGAATATTTTTGCATAAATCGATGTATCTCGACGAAATACGTCGGGATTAAGCGTTTATTTCGTTCTCTGGTACGCTCTAAAAGTTTCGATTTTGCACGTTGGGACTTGGAAATATTTTCGGCCGATGCGAAAAGACCGAAAAGATTATTTCGAGTTATTTCGTTAAAAGCGTTATAAGGTAGGAATATTTTTGCATAAATCGTGTATTTCGACGAAATACATCGGGATTAAACGTTTATTTTATCCTCGGAACGTTTAGAAAGTTTGCGATTTTGCGACGGCGTTTGGGCTCTGAAATATTTCAGCCGTCGAAAGGTTTTTTTCGAGTTATTTCGTTAAAAAGCGTTATAAGGTAGGAATATTTTTGCATAAATCGATGTATCTCGACGAAATACATCGGGATTAAGCGTTTATTTTATCCTCGGAACGTTAAAAAAACGGACCGATGCGCGCGACGTTGGGACTTTGGAATTTTTCGCATCGCTCGAAAGTATCGCATCTTCGCTTTCGAAATAACTTCGCTAAAAAGCGTTATAAGGTAGAAATTTTTTTGCATAAATTGTTATATTTCTACTAAATACATCGGGATTAAACGTTTATTTTATCCCTGGAACGTTTAGAAAGATCGGACCGATGTGACGCGACGTTGGGACTTTGAAATATTTCGCCGGTGCGAAAAGACCGAAAAGATTTTTTCGAGTTATTTCGTTAAAAAGCGTTATAAGGTAGGAATATTTTTGCATAAATTGTTATATTTCTATTAAATACATCGGGATTAAACGTTTATTTTATCCCTGGAACATTTAGAAAGATCGGACCGATGCGACGCGACGTTGGGACTCTGAAATATTTCGGCCGGTGCGAAAAGACCGAAAAGATTATTTCGATATATTTCGTTAAAAAGCGTTATAAGGTAGGAATATTTTTGCATAAATCGATGTATCTCGACGAAATACGTCGGGATTAAGCGTTTATTTCGTTCTCGGGTCGCTCTAAAAAGTTTCGATTTTGCACGTTGGGACTTGGAAAAATTTTCAGGTCGAAAAGTTTTTTCGAGTTATTTCGCTAAAAAGCGTTATAAGGTAGGAATATTTTTGCCATAAATAGTTATATTTCTATTAAATACATCGGGATTAAACGTTTTTTTATCCCTGGAACGTTTAGAAAGATCGGACCGATGCGACGCGACGTTGGGGCTCTGAAATATTTCGGCCGGTGCGAAAAGACCGAAAAGATTATTTCGAGTTATTTCGTTAAAAAGCGTTATAAGGTAGGAATATTTTTGCATAAATCGATGTATCTCGACGAAATACGTCGGGATTAAGCGTTTATTTCGTTCTCGGGTCGCTCTAAGAAGTTTCGATTTTGCACGTTGAGACTTGGAAAAATTTTCAGGTCGAAAAGTTTTTTCGAGTTATTTCGCTAAAAAGCGTTATAAGGTAGGAATATTTTTGCATAAATAGTTATATTTCTATTAAATACATCGGGATTAAACGTTTTTTTATCCCTGGAACGTTTAGAAAGATCGGACCGATGCGACGCGACGTTGGGGCTCTGAAATATTTCGGCCGGTGCGAAAAGACCGAAAAGATTATTTCGAGTTATTTCGTTAAAAAGCGTTATAAGGTAGGAATATTTTTGCATAAATTGTTATATTTCTACTAAATACATCGGGATTAAACGTTTTTAATCCCTGGAACGTTTAGAAAGTTCGGACCGATGCGACGCACGTTGGGACTTTGAATTTTTCGCGGTCGCCGAAAGTAACGCATCTTCCTTTCGAAATAACTCCTTAAAAAGCGTTATAAGGTAGGAATATTTTTGCATAAATTGTTATATTTCTATTAAATACATCGGGATTAAACGTTTTTTTATCCCTGGAACGTTTAGAAAGATCGGTCCGATGCGACGCGACGTTGGGACTTTGAAATATTTCGGCCGGTGCGAAAAGACCGAAAAGATTATTTCGAGTTATTTCGTTAAAAAGCGTTATAAGGTAGGAATATTTTTGCATAAATCGATGTATCTCGACGAAATACGTCGGGATTAAGCGTTTATTTCGTTCTCGGGTCGCTCTAAAAAGTTTCGATTTTGCACGTTGGCTTGGAAAAATTTTCAGGTCGAAAGGTTTTTTCGAGTTATTTCGCTAAAAAGCGTTATAAGGTAGGAATATTTTTGCATAAATAGTTATATTTTGTAGTAACTTGATTGGTGGGTTTTAGAGGGAAAACAGGTGAAAGGGGGGTTTGTTTGTTAAACAGGGTGATATAGTTAATATATTTAACAATGATCAATGTTACAACAAAGCGCGACGGAATATCCGGTGATGAACAATGACCACGTGCTCGCTCGGCTTAGCGGCTTCAAGCACTCGACCTCTCGACGTGTGCTGTTCGAAACTTCGTAAAGGACTGTCTTTTTTGACCTTAGGTCGTTTCTCGGTCCTCTCTGAGAGACGACCCCCCCGCTATGCTCGGGTCACGTCACCGCTCGCGCCTATGACCACGTATAGTGCATTTTCTTAATACTAAACAGACCTCGTAGGTCAGCGAGCGAAAGCCATAAATACGACCCATACTAAAACTCGTAAAATACAGTTACAGGATGCACACTATCCCTTTTCCCGATACTACATTTCTATTAAATACATCGGGATTAAACGTTTATTTTATCCCTGGAACGTTTAGAAAGATCGGACCGATGCGACGCGACGTTGGGGCTCTGAAATATTTCGGCCGGTGCGAAAAGACCGAAAAGATTATTTCGAGTTATTTCGTTAAAAAGCGTTATAAGGTAGGAATATTTTTGCATAAATCGATGTATCTCGACGAAATACGTCGGGATTAAGCGTTTATTTCGTTCTCGGGTCGCTCTAAAAAGTTTCGATTTTGCACGTTGGCTTGGAAAAATTTTCAGGTCGAAAGGTTTTTTCGAGTTATTTCGCTAAAAAGCGTTATAAGGTAGGAATATTTTTGCATAAATAGTTATATTTCTATTAAATACATCGGGATTAAACGTTTATTTTATCCCTGGAACGTTTAGAAAGATCGGACCGATGCGACGCGACGTTAGGACTTTGAAATATTTCGGCCGATGCGAAAAGACCGAAAAGATTATTTCGAGTTATTTCGTTAAAAAGCGTTATAAGGTAGGAATATTTTTGCATAAATCGATGTATCTCGACGAAATACATCGGGATTAAGCGTTTATTTTATCCCTGGAACGTTAAAAAACGGACCGATGCGACGCGACGTTGGGACTTTGAATTTTTCGCACGCTCGAAAAGTATCGCATCTTCCTTTCGAATTAACTCCTTAAAAAGCGTTATAAGGTAGAAATATTTTTGCATAAATTGTTATATTTCTATTAAATACATCGGGATTAAACGTTTATTTTATCCCTGGAACGTTTAGAAAGATCGGACCGATGCGACGCGACGTTGGGGCTCTGAAATATTTCGGCCGGTGCGAAAAGACCGAAAAGATTATTTCGAGTTATTTCGTTAAAAAGCGTTATAAGGTAGGGAATATTTTTGCATAAATCGATGTATCTCGACGAAATACGTCGGGATTAAGCGTTTATTTCGTTCTCGGGTCGCTCTAAAAAGTTTCGATTTTGCACGTTGGGCTTGGAAAAATTTTCAGGTCGAAAGGTTTTTTCGAGTTATTTCGCTAAAAAGCGTTATAAGGTAGGAATATTTTTGCATAAATAGTTATATTTCTATTAAATACATCGGGATTAAACGTTTATTTTATCCCTGGAACGTTTAGAAAGATCGGACCGATGCGACGCGACGTTAGGACTTTGAAATATTTCGGCCGATGCGAAAAGACCGAAAAGATTATTTCGAGTTATTTCGTTAAAAAGCGTTATAAGGTAGGAATATTTTTGCATAAATCGATGTATCTCGACGAAATACATCGGGATTAAGCGTTTATTTTATCCCTGGAACGTTAAAAAAAAACGGACCGATGCGACGCGACGTTGGGACTTTGAATTTTTCGCATCGGTCCGAAAGTATCGCATCTTCTTTCGAAATAACTCCTTAAAAAGCGTTATAAGGTAGAAATATTTTTGCATAAATTGTTATAATTCTATTAAATACATCGGGATTAAACGTTTATTTTATCCCGGGAACGTTTAGAAAGATCGGACCGATGTGACGCGACGTTGGGACTTTGAAATATTTCGGCCGGTGCGAAAAGACCGAAAAGATTATTTCGAGTTATTTCGTTAAAAAGCGTTATAAGGTAGGAATATTTTTGCATAAATCGTTATATTTCTATTAAATACATCGGGATTAAACGTTTATTTTATCCCTGGAACGTTTAGAAAGGCCGGACCGATGCGACGCGACGTTGGGACTTTGAATTATTTCGGCCGATGCGAAAAGACCGAAAAGATTATTTCGAGTTATTTCGTTAAAAAGCGTTATAAGGTAGGAATATTTTTGCATAAATCGATGTATCTCGACGAAATACGTCGGGATTAAGCGTTTATTTCGTTCTCAGGTCGCTCTAAAAAGTTTCGATTTTGCACGTTGAGACTTGGAAAAATTTTCAGGTCGAAAAGTTTTTTCGAGTTATTTCGCTAAAAAGCGTTATAAATTAGGAATATTTTTGCATAAATAGTTATATTTCTATTAAATACATCGGGATTAAACGTTTTTTTTATCCCTGGAACGTTTAGAAAGATCGGACCGATGCGACGCGACGTTGTGGCTCTGAAATATTTCGGCCGGTGCGAAAAGACCGAAAAGATTATTTCGAGTTATTTCGTTAAAAGCGTTATAAGGTAGGAATATTTTTGCATAAATCGATGTATCTCGACGAAATACGTCGGGATTAAGCGTTTATTTCGTTCTCGGGTCGCTCTAAAAAGTTTCGATTTTGCACGTTGGCTTGGAATAATTTTCAGGTCGAAAGGTTTTTTCGAGTTATTTCGCTAAAAAGCGTTATAAGGTAGGGATATTTTTGCATAAATAGCTACATTTCTATTAAATACATCGGGATTAAACGTTTATTTTATCCCTGGAACGTTTAGAAAGATCGGACCGATGCGACGCGACGTTAGGACTTTGAAATATTTCGGCCGATGCGAAAAGACCGAAAAGATTATTTCGAGTTATTTCGTTAAAAAGCGTTATAAGGTAGGAATATTTTTGCATAAATCGATGTATCTCGACGAAATACATCGGGATTACGCGTTTATTTTATCCCTGGAACGTTAAAAAAAAACGGACCGATGCGACGCGACGTTGGGACTTTGAATTTTTTCGCATCGCTCCGAAAGTATCGCATCTTCCTTTCGAAATAACTCCTTAAAAAGCGTTATAAGGTAGAAATATTTTTGCATAAATTGTTATAATTCTATTAAATACATCGGGATTAAACGTTTATTTTATCCCTGGAACGTTTAGAAAGATCGGACCGATGTGACGCGACGTTGGGACTTTGAAATATTTCGGCCGGTGCGAAAAGACCGAAAAGATTATTTCGAGTTATTTCGTTAAAAAGCGTTATAAGGTAGGAATATTTTTGCATAAATCGTTATATTTCTATTAAATACATCGGGATTAAACGTTTTTTTATCCCTGGAACGTTTAGAAAGATCGGATCGATGCGACGCGACGTTGGGACTTTGAAATATTTCGGCCGGTGCGAAAAGACCGAAAAGATTATTTCGAGTTATTTCGTTAAAAAGCGTTATAAGGTAGGAATATTTTTGCATAAATCGATGTATCTCGACGAAATACGTCGGGATTAAGCGTTTATTTCGTTCTCGGGTCGCTCTATAAAGTTTCGATTTTGCACGTTGGGACTTGGAAAAATTTTCAGGTCGAAAAGTTTTTTCGAGTTATTTCGCTAAAAAGCGTTATAAGGTAGGAATATTTTTGCATAAATAGTTATATTTCTATTAAATACATCGGGATTAAACGTTTTTTTATCCCTGGAACGTTTAGAAAGATCGGACCGATGCGACGCGACGTTGGGACTTTGAAATATTTCGGCACGGTCCGAAAGACCGAACGCATCTTTTTCGAATTAATTCGTTAAAAAGCGTTATAAGGTAGGAATATTTTTGCATAAATTGTTATATTTCTATTAAATACATCGGGATTAAACGTTTTTTAATCCCTGGAACGTTTAGAAAGTTCGGACCGATGCGACGCGACGTTGGGACTTTGAAATTTTTCGCATCGGTCCGAAAGTAACGCATCTTCCTTTCGAAATAACTCCTTAAAAAGCGTTATAAGGTAGGAATATTTTTGCATAAATTGTTATATTTCTATTAAATACATCGGGATTAAACGTTTATTTTATCCCTGGAACATTTAGAAAGATCGGACCGACGCGACGCGACGTTGGGGCTCTGAAATATTTCGGCCGGTGCGAAAAGACCGAAAAGATTATGTCGATATATTTCGTTAAAAAGCGTTATAAGGTAGGAATATTTTTGCATAAATCGATGTATCTCGACGAAATACGTCGGGATTAAGCGTTTATTTCGTTCTCGGGTCGCTCTAAAAAGTTTCGATTTTGCACGTTGGGACTTGGAAAAATTTTCAGGTCGAAAAGTTTTTTCGAGTTATTTCGCTAAAAAGCGTTATAAGGTAGGAATATTTTTGCATAAATAGTTATATTTCTATTAAATACATCGGGATTAAACGTTTATTTTATCCCTGGAACGTTTAGAAAAGATCGGACCGATGCGACGCGACGTTGGGACTTTGAAATATTTCGGCCGATGCGAAAAGACCGAAAAGATTATTTCGAGTTATTTCGTTAAAAAGCGTTATAAGGTAGGAATATTTTTGCATAAATCGATGTATCTCGACGAAATACATCGGGATTAAACGTTTATTTTATCCCTGGAACGTTAAAAAAACGGACCGATGCGACGCGACGTTGGGACTTTGAAATTTTTCGCATCGCTCCGAAAGTATCGCATCTTCCTTTCGAAATAACTCCTTAAAAAGCGTTATAAGGTAGAAATATTTTTGCATAAATTGTTATATTTCTATTAAATACATCGGGATTAAACGTTTATTTTATCCCTGGAACGTTTAGAAAGATCGGACCGATGCGACGCGACGTTGGGGCTCTGAAATATTTCGGCCGGTGCGAAAAGACCGAAAAGATTATTTCGAGTTATTTCGTTAAAAAGCGTTATAAGGTAGGAATATTTTTGCATAAATCGATGTATCTCGACGAAATACGTCGGGATTAAGCGTTTATTTCGTTCTCGGGTCGCTCTAAAATGTTTCGATTTTGCACGTTGGCTTGGAAAAATTTTCAGGTCGAAAGGTTTTTTCGAGTTATTTCGCTAAAAAGCGTTATAATGTAGGAATATTTTTGCATAAATAGTTATATTTCTATTAAATACATCGGGATTAAACGTTTTTTTATCCCTGGAACGTTTAGAAAGATCGGACCGATGCGACGCGACGTTGGGGCTCTGAAATATTTCGGCCGGTGCGAAAAGACCGAAAAGATTATTTCGAGTTATTTCGTTAAAAAGCGTTATAAGGTAGGAATATTTTTGCATAAATCGACGTATCTCGACGAAATACGTCGGGATTAAGCGTTTATTTCGTTCGCGGGTCGCTCTAAAAAGTTTCGATTTTGCACGTTGGGACTTGGAAAAATTTTCAGGTCGAAAAGTTTTTTCGAGTTATTTCGTTAAAAAGCGTTATAAGGTAGGAATTTTTTACATAAATCGATGTATCTCGAAGAAATACATCGGGATTAAACGTTTTTTTTATCCCTGGAACGTTTAGAAAGATCGGACCGATGCGACGCGACGTTGGGGCTCTGAAATATTTCGGCCGGTGCGAAAAGACCGAAAAGATTATTTCGAGTTATTTCGTTAAAAAGCGTTATAAGGTAGGAATATTTTTGCATAAATCGATGTATCTCGACGAAATACGTCGGGATTAAGCGTTTATTTCGTTCTCGGGTCGCTCTAAAAAGTTTCGATTTTGCACGTTGGGACTTGGAAAAATTTTCAGGTCGAAAGGTTTTTTCGAGTTATTTCGCTAAAAAGCGTTATAAGGTAGGAATATTTTTGCATAAATAGTTATATTTCTATTAAATACATCGGGATTAAACGTTTTTTTTATCCCTGGAACGTTTAGAAAGATCGGACCGATGCGACGCGACGTTGGGACTTTGAAATATTTCGGCCGGTGCGAAAAGACCGAAAAGATTATTTCGAGTTATTTCGCTAAAAAGCGTTATAAGGTAGGAATTTTTTTGCATAAATCGATGTATCTCGACGAAATACATCGGGATTAAACGTTTATTTTATCCCTGGAACATTTAGAAAGATCGGACCGATGCGACGCGACGTTGGGACTTTGAAATTTTTCGGCCGGTGCGAAAAGACCGAAAAGATTATTTCGAGTTATTTCGTTAAAAAGCGTTATAAGGTAGGAATATTTTTGCATAAATCGATGTATCTCGACGAAATACGTCGGGATTAAGCGTTTATTTCGTTCTCGGGTCGCTCTAAAAGTTTCGATTTTGCACGTTGGCTCTGAAAAATTTTCAGGTCGAAAGGTTTTTTCGAGTTATTTCGCTAAAAGCGTTATAAGGTAGGAATATTTTTGCATAAATAGTTATATTTCTATTAAATACATCGGGATTAAACGTTTATTTTATCCCTGGAACGTTTAGAAAGATCGGACCGATGCGACTCGACGTTGGGACTTTGAAATATTTCGGCCGGTGCGAAAAGACCGAAAAGATTATTTCGAGTTATTTCGTTAAAAGCGTTATAAGGTAGGAATATTTTTGCATAAATCGATGTATCTCGACGAAATACGTCGGGATTAAGCGTTTATTTCGTTCTCCGGGTCGCTCTAAAAAGTTTCGATTTTGCACGTTGGGACTTGGAAAAATTTTCAGGTCGAAAGGTTTTTCGAGTTATTTCGCTAAAAAGCGTTATAAGGTAGGAATATTTTTGCATAAATAGTTATATTTCTATTAAATACATCGGGATTAAACGTTTATTTTATCCCTGGAACGTTTAGAAAGATCGGACCGATGCGACGCGACGTTAGGACTTTGAAATATTTCGGCCGATGCGAAAAGACCGAAAAGATTATTTCGAGTTATTTCGTTAAAAAGCGTTATAAGGTAGGAATATTTTTGCATAAATCGATGTATCTCGACGAAATACGTCGGGATTAAGCGTTTATTTCGTTCTCGGGTCGCTCTAAAAAGTTTCGATTTTGCACGTTGAGACTTGGAAAAATTTTCAGGTCGAAAAGTTTTTTCGAGTTATTTCGCTAAAAAGCGTTATAAGGTAGGAATATTTTTGCATAAATAGTTATATTTCTATTAAATACATCGGGATTAAACGTTTTTTTATCCCTGGAACGTTTAGAAAGATCGGACCGATGCGACGCGACGTTGGGGCTCTGAAATATTTCGGCCGGTGCGAAAAGACCGAAAAGATTATTTCGAGTTATTTCGTTAAAAAGCGTTATAAGGTAGGAATATTTTTGCATAAATCGATGTATCTCGACGAAATACATCGGGATTACGCGTTTATTTTATCCCTGGAGCGTTAAAAAACGGACCGATGCGACGCACGTTGGGACTTTGAAAAATTTTCGCATCGGTCGAAAAGTATCGCATTTTCCGCGAAATAATTCGTTAAAAAGCGTTATAAGGTAGGAATATTTTTGCATAAATTGTTATAATTCTATTAAATACATCGGGATTAAACGTTTATTTTATCCCTGGAACGTTTAGAAAGATCGGACCGATGTGACGCGACGTTGGGACTTTGAAATATTTCGGCCGGTGCGAAAAGACCGAAAAGATTATTTCGAGTTATTTCGTTAAAAAGCGTTATAAGGTAGGAATATTTTTGCATAAATTGTTATATTTCTATTAAATACATCGGGATTAAACGTTTTTTTATCCCTGGAACGTTTAGAAAGATCGGACCGATGCGACTCGACGTTGGGACTTTGAAATATTTCGGCCGGTGCGAAAAGACCGAAAAGATTATTTCGAGTTATTTCGTTAAAAAGCGTTATAAGGTAGGAATATTTTTGCATAAATCGATGTATCTCGACGAAATACGTCGGGATTATGCGTTTATTTTATCCCTGGAACGTTAAAAAAACGGACCGATGCGACGCGACGTTGGGACTTTGAATTTTTTCGCATCGGTCCGAAAGTATCGCATCTTCCTTTCGAAATAACTCCTTAAAAAGCGTTATAAGGTAGAAATATTTTTGCATAAATTGTTATAATTCTATTAAATACATCGGGATTAAACGTTTATTTTATCCCTGGAACGTTTAGAAAGATCGGACCGATGTGCGCGACGTTGGGACTTTGAAATATTTTGCGCGGTGCGAAAAGACCGAAAAGATTATTTCGAGTTATTTCGTTAAAAGCGTTATAAGGTAGGAATATTTTTGCATAAATCGTTATATTTCTATTAAATACATCGGGATTAAACGTTTATTTTATCCCTGGAACGTTTAGAAAGGCCGGACCGATGCGACGCGACGTTGGGACTTTGAATTATTTCGGCCGATGCGAAAAGACCGAAAAGATTATTTCGAGTTATTTCGTTAAAAAGCGTTATAAGGTAGGAATATTTTTGCATAAATCGATGTATCTCGACGAAATACGTCGGGATTAAGCGTTTATTTCGTTCTCGGGTCGCTCTAAAAAGTTTCGATTTTGCACGTTGAGACTTGGAAAAATTTTCAGGTCGAAAAGTTTTTTCGAGTTATTTCGCTAAAAAGCGTTATAAATTAGGAATATTTTTGCATAAATAGTTATATTTCTATTAAATACATCGGGATTAAACGTTTTTTTTATCCCTGGAACGTTTAGAAAGATCGGACCGATGCGACGCGACGTTGGGGCTCTGAAATATTTCGGCCGGTGCGAAAAGACCGAAAAGATTATTTCGAGTTATTTCGTTAAAAAGCGTTATAAGGTAGGAATATTTTTGCATAAATCGATGTATCTCGACGAAATACGTTGGGATTAAGCGTTTATTTCGTTCTCGGGTCGCTCTAAAAAGTTTCGATTTTGCACGTTGGCTTGGAATAATTTTCAGGTCGAAAGGTTTTTTCGAGTTATTTCGCTAAAAAGCATTATAAGGTAGGGATATTTTTGCATAAATAGCTATATTTCTATTAAATACATCGGGATTAAACGTTTATTTTATCCCCGGAACGTTTAGAAAGATCGGACCGATGCGACGCGACGTTGGGGCTCTGAAATATTTCGGCCGGTGCGAAAAGACCGAAAAGATTATTTCGAGTTATTTCGTTAAAAAGCGTTATAAGGTAGGAATATTTTTGCATAAATTGTTATATTTCTATTAAATACATCGGGATTAAACGTTTTTTAATCCCTGGAACGTTTAGGAAGTTCGGACCGATGCGACGCGACGTTGGGGCTCTGAAATATTTCGGCCGGTGCGAAAAGACCGAAAAGATTATTTCGAGTTATTTCGTTAAAAGCGTTATAAGGTAGGAATATTTTTGCATAAATCGATGTATCTCGACGAAATACGTCGGGATTAAGCGTTTATTTCGTTCTCCGGTCGCTCTAAAAAGTTTCGATTTTGCACGTTGGGACTTGGAAAATTTTCAGGTCGAAAAGTTTTTTCGAGTTATTTCGTTAAAAAGCGTTATAAGGTAGGAATATTTTTACATAAATCGATGTATCTCGACGAAATACATCGGGATTAAACGTTTATTTTATCCCTGGAACGTTTAGAAAGATCGGACCGATGCGACGCGACGTTGGGGCTCTGAAATATTTCGGCCGGTGCGAAAAGACCGAAAAGATTATTTTGAGTTCTTTCGTTAAAAAGCGTTATAAGGTAGGAATATTTTTGCATAAATCGATGTATCTCGACGAAATACGTCGGGATTAAGCGTTTATTTCGTTCTCGGGTCGCTCTAAAAAGTTTCGATTTTGCACGTTGGGACTTGGAAAAATTTTCAGGTCGAAAAGTTTTTTTCGAGTTATTTCGCTAAAAAGCGTTATAAGGTAGGAATATTTTTGCATAAATAGTTATATTTCTATTAAATACATCGGGATTAAACGTTTATTTTATCCCTGGAACGTTTAGAAAGATCGGACCGATGCGACGCGACGTTGGGGCTCTGAAATATTTCGGCCGGTGCGAAAAGACCGAAAAGATTATTTCGAGTCATTTCGTTAAAAAGCGTTATAAGGTAGGAATATTTTTGCATAAATCGATGTATCTCGACGAAATACGTCGGGATTAAGCGTTTATTTCGTTCTCGGGTCGCTCTAAAAAGTTTCGATTTTGCACGTTGGGACTTGGAAAAATTTTCAGGTCGAAAAGTTTTTTCGAGTTATTTCGCTAAAAAGCGTTATAAGGTAGGAATATTTTTGCATAAATAGTTATATTTCTATTAAATACATCGGGATTAAACGTTTTTTATCCCTGGAACGTTTAGAAAGATCGGACCGATGCGACGCGACGTTGGGACTTTGAAATATTTCGGCCGGTGCGAAAAGACCGAAAAGATTATTTCGAGTTATTTCGTTAAAAAGCGTTATAAGGTAGGAATATTTTTGCATAAATCGATGTATCTCGACGAAATACGTCGGGATTATGCGTTTATTTTATCCCTGGAACGCTTAAAAAACGGACCGATGCGACGCGACGTTGGGACTTTGAATTTTTTCGCATCGCTCGGAAAGTATCGCATCTTCCTTTCGAAATAACTCCTTAAAAAGCGTTATAAGGTAGGAATATTTTTGCATAAATTGTTATATTTCTATTAAATACATCGGGATTAAACGTTTATTTTATCCCTGGAACGTTTAGAAAGATCGGACCGATGCGACGCGACGTTGGGACTCTGAAATATTTCGGCCGGTGCGAAAAGACCGAAAAGATTATTTCGAGTTATTTCGTTAAAAAGCGTTATAAGGTAGGAATATTTTTGCATAAATCGATGTATCTCGACGAAATACGTCGGGATTAAGCGTTTATTTCGTTCTCGGGTCGCTCTAAAAAGTTTCGATTTTGCACGTTGTGACTTGGAAAAATTTTCAGGTCGAAAAGTTTTTTCGAGTTATTTCGTTAAAAAGCGTTATAAGGTAGGAATATTTTTACATAAATCGATGTATCTCGACGAAATACATCGGGATTAAACGTTTATTTTATCCCTGGAACGTTTAGAAAGATCGGACCGATGCGACGCGACGTTGGGGCTCTGAAATATTTCGGCCGGTGCGAAAAGACCGAAAAGATTATTTTGAGTCCTTTCGTTAAAAAGCGTTATAAGGTAGGAATATTTTTGCATAAATCGATGTATCTCGACGAAATACGTCGGGATTAAGCGTTTATTTCGTTCTCGGGTCGCTCTAAAAAGTTTCGATTTTGCACATTGGGACTTGGAAAAATTTTCAGGTCGAAAAGTTTTTTCGAGTTATTTCGCTAAAAAGCGTTATAAGGTAGGAATATTTTTGCATAAATAGTTATATTTCTATTAAATACATCGGGATTAAACGTTTTTTTTATCCCTGGAACGTTTAGAAAGATCGGACCGATGCGACGCGACGTTGGGACTTTGAAATATTTCGGCCGGTGCGAAAAGACCGAAAAGATTATTTCGAGTTATTTCGTTAAAAAGCGTTATAAGGTAGGAATATTTTTGCATAAATCGATGTATCTCGACGAAATACGTCGGGATTATGCGTTTATTTTATCCCTGGAACGCTAAAAAAACGTATCGATGCGACGCACGTTGGGACTTTGAATTTTTTCGCATCGGTCCGAAAGTATCGCATCTTCTTTCGAAATAACTCGTTAAAAAGCGCGTTATAAGGTAGGAATATTTTTGCATAAATTGTTATATTTCTATTAAATACATCGGGATTAAACGTTTATTTTATCCCGGAACGTTTAGAAAGATCGGACCGATGCGACGCGACGTTGGGGCTCTGAAATATTTCGGCCGGTGCGAAAAGACCGAAAAGATTATTTCGAGTTATTTCGTTGAAAAGCGTTATAAGGTAGGAATATTTTTGCATAAATCGATGTATCTCGACGAAATACATCGGGATTAAGCGTTTATTTTATCCCTGAACGTTAAAAAAACGGACCGATGCGACGCGACGTTGGGACTTTGAATTTTTCGCATCGCTCGAAAGTATCGCATCTTCCTTTTCTAAATATCCTTAAAAAGCGTTATAAGGTAGGAATATTTTTGCATAAATTGTTATATTTCTATTAAATACATCGGGATTAAACGTTTTTTAATCCCTGGAACGTTTAGAAAGTTCGGACCGATGCGACGCGACGTTGGGACTTTGAATTTTTTCGCATCGCTCCGAAAGTATCGCATCTTCCTTTCTGAAATAACTCCTTAAAAGCGTTATAAGGTAGGAATATTTTTGCATAAATTGTTATATTTCTATTAAATACATCGGGATTAAACGTTTATTTTATCCCTGGAACATTTAGAAAGATCGGACCGACGCGACACGACGTTGGGGCTCTGAAATATTTCGGCCGGTGCGAAAAGACCGAAAAGATTATGTCGATATTATTTCGTTAAAAGCGCTTATAAGGTAGGAATATTTTTGCATAAATCGATGTATCTCGACGAAATACGTCGGGATTAAGCGTTTATTTCGTTATCGGGTCGCTCTAAAAAGTTTCGATTTTGCACGTTGGGACTTGGAAAAATTTTCAGGTCGAAAAGTTTTTTCGAGTTATTTCGCTAAAAAGCGTTATAAGGTAGGAATATTTTTGCATAAATAGTTATATTTCTATTAAATACATCGGGATTAAACGTTTTTTTTATCCCTGGAACGTTTAGAAAGATCGGACCGATGCGACTCGACGTTGGGACTTTGAAATATTTCGGCCGGTGCGAAAAGACCGAAAAGATTATTTCGAGTTATTTCGTTAAAAAGCGTTATAAGGTAGGAATATTTTTGCATAAATCGATGTATCTCGACGAAATACGTCGGGATTAAGCGTTTATTTCGTTCTCGGGTCGCTCTAAAAGTTTCGATTTTGCACGTTGAGACTTGGAAAAATTTTCAGGTCGAAAAGTTTTTTCGAGTTATTTCGCTAAAAAGCGTTATAAGGTAGGAATATTTTTGCATAAATAGTTATATTTCTATTAAATACATCGGGATTAAACGTTTTTTTATCCCTGGAACGTTTAGAAAGATCGGACCGATGCGACGCGACGTTGGGGCTCTGAAATATTTCGGCCGGTGCGAAAAGACCGAAAAGATTATTTCGAGTTATTTCGTTAAATAGCGTTATAAGGTAGGAATATTTTTGCATAAATAGTTATATTCCTATTAAATACATCGGGATTAAACGTTTTTTAATCCCTGGAACGTTTAGAAAGATCGGACCGATGCGACGCGACGTTGGGGCTCTGAAATATTTCGGCCGGTGCGAAAAGACCGAAAAGATTATTTCGAGTTATTTCGTTAAAAGCGTTATAAGGTAGGAATATTTTTGCATAAATCGATGTATCTCGACGAAATACGTCGGGATTAAGCGTTTATTTCGTTCTCGGGTCGCTCTAAAAGTTTCGATTTTGCACGTTGGGACTTGGAAAAATTTTCAGGTCGAAAAGTTTTTTCGAGTTATTTCGTTAAAAAGCGTTATAAGGTAGGAATATTTTTACATAAATCGTTGTATCTCGAAGAAATACATCGGGATTAAGCGTTTATTTTATCCCTGGAACGTTTAGAAAGATCGGACCGATGCGACGCGACGTTGGGGCTCTGAAATATTTCGGCCGGTGCGAAAAGACCGAAAAGATTATTTCGAGTTATTTCGTTAAAAAGCGTTATAAGGTAGGAATATTTTTGCATAAATCGATGTATCTCGACGAAATACGTCGGGATTAAACGTTTATTTTTTCCCTGGAACATTTAGAAAGATCGGACCGATGCGACGCGACGTTGGGGCTCTGAAATATTTCGGCCGGTGCGAAAAGACCGAAAAGATTATTTCGAGTTATTTCGTTAAAAAGCGTTATAAGGTAGGAATATTTTTGCATAAATCGATGTATCTCGACGAAATACGTCGGGATTAAGCGTTTATTTCGTTCTCGGGTCGCTCTAAAAAGTTTCGATTTTGCGACGTTGGGACTTGGAAAATTTTTCAGGTCGAAAAGATTTTTCGAGTTATTTCGCTAAAAAGCGTTATAAGGTAGGAATATTTTTGCATAAATAGTTATATTTCTATTAAATACATCGGGATTAAACGTTTATTTTATCCCTGGAACGTTTAGAAAGATCGGACCGATGCGACGCGACGTTGGGACTTTGAAATATTTCGGCCGGTGCGAAAAGACCGAAAAGATTATTTCGAGTTATTTCGTTAAAAAGCGTTATAAGGTAGGAATATTTTTGCATAAATCGATATATTTCGACGAAATACATCGGGATTAAACGTTTATTTTATCCCTGGAACATTTAGAAAGATCGGACCGATGCGACGCGACGTTGGGGCTCTGAAATATTTCGGCCGGTGCGAAAAGACCGAAAAGATTATTTCGAGTTATTTCGTTAAAAAGCGTTATAAGGTAGGAATATTTTTGCATAAATCGATGTATCTCGACGAAATACGTCGGGATTAAGCGTTTATTTCGTTCTCGGGTCGCTCTAAAAGTTTCGATTTTGCGACGTTGGGACTTGGAAAAATTTTCACGGTCGAAAGGTTTTTTCGAGTTATTTCGCTAAAAAGCGTTATAAGGTAGGAATATTTTTGCATAAATAGTTATATTTCTGTAGTAAATTCATTGGGGGTTTTTAGAAAAACGTTTATAGTTCCTGGAACGCTTTTTTGTTAAACAGGGTATAGTTTATATTTAACATGACGTTGACGGAATATCGCCGGTGCGAAAAATAAGGCTCGAAAAGCGTTTTTCAGTTATTTCGTTAAAAACGTTATAAGGTAGGAATATTTTGCATAAATACGATGTATTTCTACGAAATACGTTTTCGGGTTAAGCGTTTTTTTATCCTGGAACGTTTAGAAAGTTAGTCGGACCGATTATTTCGACCGTTATAGGGTGCATTTTCTTATTTCTAAACAGCTTCAGGTAGAGTCAGATGCGAGTGGGACTTGGAAAATTTTTCAATAAGATCGAAAAGATTATTTCGGCCGATGCGAAAGACAAATTATTTCGTTAAAAGCGTTATAAGGTAGGAATATTTTTGCATAAATCGTTATATTTCTATTAAATACATCGGGATTAAACGTTTATTTTATCCCTGGAACGTTTAGAAAGATCGGACCGATGCGACGCGACGTTGGGACTTTGAAATATTTCGGCCGGTGCGAAAAGACCGAAAAGATTATTTCGAGTTATTTCGTTAAAAGCGTTATAAGGTAGGAATATTTTTGCATAAATAGTTATATTTCTATTAAATACATCGGGATTAAACGTTTATTTTATCCCTGGAACGTTTAGAAAGATCGGACCGATGCGACGCGACGTTGGGACTCTTGAAATATTTCGGCCGGTGCGAAAAGACCGAAAAGATTATTTCGAGTTATTTCGTTAAAAAGCGTTATAAGGTAGGAATATTTTTGCATAAATTGTTGTATTTCGACGAAATACATCGGGATTAAGCGTTTATTTTATCCCTGGAACGTTAAAAAACGCGACCGATGCGACGCACGTTGGGACTTTGAAATTTTCGCATCGTCGAAAGTATGGCGTCTTCCTTTCGAGTTATTTCCTTAAAAGCGTTATAAGGTAGGAATATTTTTGCATAAATTGTTATATTTCTATTAAATACATCGGGATTAAACGTTTATTTTATCCCTGGAACGTTTAGAAAGATCGGACCGATGCGACGCGACGTTGGGGCTCTGAAATATTTCGGCCGGTGCGAAAAGACCGAAAAGATTATTTCGAGTTATTTCGTTAAAAGCGTTATAAGGTAGGAATATTTTTGCATAAATCGATGTATCTCGACGAAATACGTCGGGATTAAGCGTTTATTTCGTTCTCGGGTCGCTCTAAAAAGTTTCGATTTTGCACGTTGGGACTTGGAAAAATTTTCAGGTCGAAAGGTTTTTCGAGTTATTTCGCTAAAAAGCGTTATAAGTTAGGAATATTTTTGCATAAATAGTTATATTTCTATTAAATACATCGGGATTAAACGTTTATTTTATCCCTGGAACGTTTAGAAAGATCGGACCGATGCGACGCGACGTTGGGGCTCTGAAATATTTCGGCCGGTGCGAAAAGACCGAAAAGATTATTTCGAGTTATTTCGTTAAAAGCGTTATAAGGTAGGAATATTTTGCATAAATCGATGTATCTCGACGAAATACGTCGGGATTAAGCGTTTATTTTGTTCTCGGAACGCTCTAAAAGTTTCGGATTTTGCGACGTGACTTGGAATTTTTAATTTTCAGGTCGAAAAGTATCGTTTTTTCGAGATAATCGTTCTTAAAAAAGCGTTATAAGGTAGGAATATTTTTGCATAAATAGCTACATTTCTATTAAATACATCGGGATTAAACGTTTATTTTATCCCTGGAACGTTTAGAAAGATCGGACCGATGCGACGCGACGTTGGGACTTTGAAATATTTCGGCCGGTGCGAAAAGACCGAAAAGATTATTTCGAGTTATTTCGTTAAAAAGCGTTATAAGGTAGGAATATTTTTGCATAAATCGATGTATCTCGACGAAATACATCGGGATTAAGCGTTTATTTTATCCCTGGAACGTTAAAAACGGACCGATGCGACGCGACGTTGGGACTTTGAATTTTTCGCATCGCTCGAAAAGATCGCATAGTTCCTTTCGAAATAATTCGTTAAAAGCGTTATAAGGTAGAAATATTTTTGCATAAATTGTTATATTTCTATTAAATACATCGGGATTAAACGTTTATTTTTCCTGGAACGTTTAGAAAGATCGGACCGATGTGACGCGACGTTGGGACTTTGAAATATTTCGGCCGGTGCGAAAAGACCGAAAAGATTATTTCGAGTTATTTCGTTAAAAGCGTTATAAGGTAGGAATATTTTTGCATAAATCGTTATATTTCTATTAAATACATCGGGATTAAACGTTTATTTTATCCCTGGAACGTTTAGAAAGATCGGACCGATGCGACGCGACGTTGGGACTTTGAAATTATTTCGGCCGGTGCGAAAAGACCGAAAAGATTATTTCGAGTTATTTCGTTAAAAAGCGTTATAAGGTAGGAATATTTTTGCATAAATCGATGTATCTCGACGAAATACGTCGGGATTAAGCGTTTATTTCGTTCTCGGGTCGCTCTAAAAAGTTTTTCGATTTTGCACGTTGAGACTTGGAAAAATTTTCAGGTCGAAAAGGTTTTTCGAGTTATTTCGCTAAAAAGCGTTATAAATTAGGAATATTTTTGCATAAATAGTTATATTTCTATTAAATACATCGGGATTAAACGTTTTTTTTATCCCTGGAACGTTTAGAAAGATCGGACCGATGCGACGCGACGTTGTGGCTCTGAAATATTTCGGCCGGTGCGAAAAGACCGAAAAGATTATTTCGAGTTATTTCGTTAAAAGCGTTATAAGGTAGGAATATTTTTGCATAAATCGATGTATCTCGACGAAATACGTTGGGATTAAGCGTTTATTTCGTTCTCCGGGTCGCTCTAAAAGTTTCGATTTTGCACGTTGGGACTTGGAATAATTTTCAGGTCGAAAAGGTTTTTCGAGTTATTTCGCTAAAAAGCGTTATAAGGTAGGGATATTTTTGCATAAATAGCTACATTTCTATTAAATACATCGGGATTAAACGTTTATTTTATCCCTGGAACGTTTAGAAAGATCGGACCGATGCGACGCGACGTTGGGGCTCTGAAATATTTCGGCCGGTGCGAAAAGACCGAAAAGATTATTTCGAGTTATTTCGTTAAAAAGCGTTATAAGGTAGGAATATTTTTGCATAAATTGTTATATTTCTACTAAATACATCGGGATTAAACGTTTTTTATCCCTGGAACGTTTAGGAAGTTCGGACCGATGCGACGCGACGTTGGGACTTTGAAATTTTTCGCATCGGTCGAAAGTATGCATTTCCTTTCGAATATTTCCTTAAAAAGCGTTATAAGGTAGGAATATTTTTGCATAAATTGTTATATTTCTATTAAATACATCGGGATTAAACGTTTATTTTGGAGAAGGGCGGCGGGGGGGGGGGTTTGGCCGATGCGAAAAGAAAGTTTAGTTAAAAGCGTTATAGGTAATATTTTTGCATAAATGGTATTCTCGACGAAATATTCGGTGGTTTATTTTAAAAAAAAAACGACCGACGACGTTGGGACTTTCGATTCGAAAGTATCGTTTATTTCGTTAATTAAAGCGTTATAAGGTAGGAATATTTTTGCATAAATTGTTATATTTCTATTAAATACATCGGGATTAAACGTTTATTTTATCCTGGAACGTTTAGAAAGATCGGACCGATGCGACGCGACGTTGGGGCTCTGAAATATTTCGGCCGGTGCGAAAAGACCGAAAAGATTATTTCGAGTTATTTCGTTAAAAAGCGTTATAAGGTAGGAATATTTTTGCATAAATCGATGTATCTCGACGAAATACGTCGGGATTAAGCGTTTATTTCGTTCTCGGGTCGCTCTAAAAAGTTTCGATTTTGCACGTTGGACTTGGAAAAATTTTCAGGTCGAAAGGTTTTTCGAGTTATTTCGCTAAAAAGCGTTATAAGGTAGGAATATTTTTGCATAAATAGTTATATTTCTATTAAATACATCGGGATTATAACGTTTATTTTATCCCTGGAACGTTTAGAAAGATCGGACCGATGCGACGCGACGTTGGGACTTTGAAATATTTCGGCCGGTGCGAAAAGACCGAAAAGATTATTTCGAGTTATTTCGTTAAAAGCGTTATAAGGTAGGAATATTTTTGCATAAATCGATGTATCTCGACGAAATACATCGGGATTAAGCGTTTATTTCATCCGTCGGAACGTTATAAAACGTACCGATTGCGACGTGACGTTGGGAATTTGAATTTTCGCATCGCTCGAAAAGTATTGCATCGTTCCTTTCGAAATAACTCCTTAAAAGCGTTATAAGGTAGGAATATTTTTGCATAAATTGTTATATTTCTATTAAATACATCGGGATTAAACGTTTATTTTATCCCTGGAACATTTAGAAAGATCGGACCGATGCGACGCGACGTTGGGGCTCTGAAATATTTCGGCCGGTGCGAAAAGACCGAAAAGATTATGTCGATATATTTCGTTAAAAAGCGTTATAAGGTAGGAATATTTTTGCATAAATCGATGTATCTCGACGAAATACGTCGGGATTATGCGTTTATTTTATCCCTGGAACGCTAAAAAAACCGACCGATGCGACGCGACGTTGGGACTTTGAATTTTTTCGCATCGCTCCGAAAGTATCGCATCTTCCTTTCGAAATAACTCCTTAAAAAGCGTTATAAGGTAGGAATATTTTTGCATAAATTGTTATATTTCTATTAAATACATCGGGATTAAACGTTTATTTTATCCCGGGAACGTTTAGAAAGATCGGACCGATGCGACGCGACGTTGGGGCTCTGAAATATTTCGGCCGGTGCGAAAAGACCGAAAAGATTATTTCGAGTTATTTCGTTAAAAAGCGTTATAAGGTAGGAATATTTTTGCATAAATCGATGTATCTCGACGAAATACGTCGGGATTAAGCGTTTATTTCGTTCTCGGGTCGCTCTAAAAAGTTTCGATTTTGCACGTTGGCTTGGAAAAATTTTCAGGTCGAAAGGTTTTTTTCGAGTTATTTCGCTAAAAGCGTTATAAGGTAGGAATATTTTTGCATAAATAGTTATATTTCTATTAAATACATCGGGATTATAACGTTTATTTTATCCCTGGAACGTTTAGAAAGATCGGACCGATGCGACGCGACGTTAGGACTTTGAAATATTTCGGCCGATGCGAAAAGACCGAAAAGATTATTTCGAGTTATTTCGTTAAAAAGCGTTATAAGGTAGGAATATTTTTGCATAAATCGATGTATCTCGACGAAATACATCGGGATTAAGCGTTTATTTTATCCGTGGAACGTTAAAAAAAAACGGACCGATGCGACGCGACGTTGGGACTTTGAATTTTTTCGCATCGCTCCGAAAGTATCGCATCTTCCTTTCGAAATAACTCCTTAAAAAGCGTTATAAGGTAGGAATATTTTTGCATAAATTGTTATATTTCTATTAAATACATCGGGATTAAACGTTTATTTTATCCCTGGAACGTTTAGAAAGATCGGACCGATGCGACGCGACGTTGGGACTTTGAAATATTTCGGCCGGTGCGAAAAGACCGAAAAGATTATTTCGAGTTATTTCGTTAAAAAGCGTTATAAGGTAGGAATATTTTTGCATAAATCGATGTATCTCGACGAAATACGTCGGGATTAAGCGTTTATTTCGTTCTCGGGTCGCTCTAAAAAGTTTCGATTTTGCACGTTGAGACTTGGAAAAATTTTCAGGTCGAAAAGTTTTTTCGAGTTATTTCGCTAAAAAGCGTTATAAATTAGGAATATTTTTGCATAAATAGTTATATTTCTATTAAATACATCGGGATTAAACGTTTTTTATCCCTGAACGTTTAGAAAGATCGGACCGATGCGACGCGACGTTGGGGCTCTGAAATATTTCGGCCGGTGCGAAAAGACCGAAAAGATTATTTCGAGTTATTTCGTTAAAAAGCGTTATAAGGTAGGAATATTTTTGCATAAATCGATGTATCTCGACGAAATACGTCGGGATTAAGCGTTTATTTCGTTCTCGGGTCGCTCTAAAAAGTTTCGATTTTGCACGTTGGCTTGGAAAAATTTTCAGGTCGAAAGGTTTTTTCGAGTTATTTCGCTAAAAAGCGTTATAAGGTAGGAATATTTTTGCATAAATAGTTATATTTCTATTAAATACATCGGGATTAAACGTTTATTTTATCCCCGGAACGTTTAGAAAGATCGGACCGATGCTACGCGACGTTGGGGCTCTGAAATATTTCGGCCGGTGCGAAAAGACCGAAAAGATTATTTCGAGTTATTTCGTTAAAAAGCGTTATAAGGTAGGAATATTTTTGCATAAATTGTTATATTTCTATTAAATACATCGGGATTAAACGTTTTTTAATCCCTGGAACGTTTAGAAAGTTCGGACCGATGCGACGCGACGTTGGGACTTTGAATTTTTTCGCATCGCTCCGAAAGTATCGCATCTTCCTTTCGAAATAACTCCTTAAAAAGCGTTATAAGGTAGGAATATTTTTGCATAAATTGTTATATTTCTATTAAATACATCGGGATTAAACGTTTATTTTATCCCTGGAACATTTAGAAAGATCGGACCGACGCGACGCGACGTTGGGGCTCTGAAATATTTCGGCCGGTGCGAAAAGACCGAAAAGATTATGTCGATATATTTCGTTAAAAAGCGTTATAAGGTAGGAATATTTTTGCATAAATCGATGTATCTCGACGAAATACGTCGGGATTATGCGTTTATTTTATCCTCTGGAACGCTCAAAAACGGACCGATGCGATGCGACGTTGGGACTTTGAAAATTTTCGCATCGCTCCGAAAAGTATTCGCAGCTTCCTTTCGAAATAACTCCTTAAAAGCGTTATAAGGTAGGAATATTTTTGCATAAATTGTTATATTTCTATTAAATACATCGGGATTAAACGTTTATTTTATCCCTGGAACGTTTAGAAAGATCGGACCGATGCGACGCGACGTTGGGGCTCTGAAATATTTCGGCCGGTGCGAAAAGACCGAAAAGATTATTTCGAGTTATTTCGTTAAAAGCGTTATAAGGTAGGAATATTTTTGCATAAATCGATGTATCTCGACGAAATACGTCGGGATTAAGCGTTTATTTCGTTCTCGGGTCGCTCTAAAAAGTTTCGATTTTGCACGTTGGGACTTGGAAAAATTTTCAGGTCGAAAAGTGTTTTTTCGAGTTATTTCGCTAAAAAGCGTTATAAGGTAGGGATATTTTTGCATAAATAGCTATATTTCTATTAAATACATCGGGATTAAACGTTTATTTTATCCCTGGAACGTTTAGAAAGATCGGACCGATGCGACGCGACGTTGGGGCTCTGAAATATTTCGGCCGGTGCGAAAAGACCGAAAAGATTATTTCGAGTTATTTCGTTAAAAAGCGTTATAAGGTAGGAATATTTTTGCATAAATCGATGTATCTCGACGAAATACATCGGGATTAAGCGTTTATTTTATCCCTGGAACGTTAAAAAAAAACGGACCGATGCGACGCGACGTTGGGACTTTGAATTTTTCGCATCGCTCCGAAAGTATCGCATCTTCCTTTCGAAATAACTCCTTAAAAAGCGTTATAAGGTAGGAATATTTTTGCATAAATTGTTATATTTCTATTAAATACATCGGGATTAAACGTTTATTTTATCCCTGGAACGTTTAGAAAGATCGGACCGATGCGACGCGACGTTGGGGCTTTGAAATATTTCGGCCGGTGCGAAAAGACCGAAAAGATTATTTCGATATATTTCGTTAAAAAGCGTTATAAGGTAGGAATATTTTTGCATAAATCGATGTATCTCGACGAAATACGTCGGGATTAAGCGTTTATTTCGTTCTCGGGTCGCTCTAAAAAGTTTCGATTTTGCACGTTGGGACTTGGAAAAATTTTCAGGTCGAAAAGTTTTTTCGAGTTATTTCGCTAAAAAGCGTTATAAGGTAGGAATATTTTTGCATAAATAGTTATATTTCTATTAAATACATCGGGATTAAACGTTTTTTTATCCCTGGAACGTTTAGAAAGATCGGACCGATGCGACGCGACGTTGGGGCTCTGAAATATTTCGGCCGGTGCGAAAAGACCGAAAAGATTATTTCGAGTTATTTCGTTAAAAGCGTTATAAGGTAGGAATATTTTTGCATAAATCGATGTATCTCGACGAAATACGTCGGGATTAAGCGTTTATTTCGTTCTCGGGTCGCTCTAAAAAGTTTCGATTTTGCACGTTGGCTTGGAATAATTTTCAGGTCGAAAGGTTTTTGCGAGTTATTTCGCTAAAAAGCGTTATAAGGTAGGAATATTTTTGCATAAATAGTTATATTTCTATTAAATACATCGGGATTAAACGTTTATTTTATCCCCGGAACGTTTAGAAAGATCGGACCGATGCGACGCGACGTTGGGGCTCTGAAATATTTCGGCCGGTGCGAAAAGACCGAAAAGATTATTTCGAGTTATTTCGTTAAAAAGCGTTATAAGGTAGGAATATTTTTGCATAAATTGTTATATTTCTATTAAATACATCGGGATTAAACGTTTTTTAATCCCTGGAACGTTTAGAAAGTTCGGACCGATGCGACGCGACGTTGGGACTTTGAATTTTTTCGCATCGCTCCGAAAGTATCGCATCTTCCTTTCGAAATAACTCCTTAAAAAGCGTTATAAGGTAGGAATATTTTTGCATAAATTGTTATATTTCTATTAAATACATCGGGATTAAACGTTTATTTTATCCCTGGAACATTTAGAAAGATCGGACCGACGCGACGCGACGTTGGGGCTCTGAAATATTTCGGCCGGTGCGAAAAGACCGAAAAGATTATGTCGATATATTTCGTTAAAAAGCGTTATAAGGTAGGAATATTTTTGCATAAATCGATGTATCTCGACGAAATACGTCGGGATTAAGCGTTTATTTTATCCCTGGAACGCTTAAAAACGGACCGATGTGACGCGACGTTGGGACTTTGAAAATTTTCGCATCGCTCCGAAAGTATGCATCTTCCTTTCGAAATAACTCCTTAAAAAGCGTTATAAGGTAGGAATATTTTTGCATAAATTGTTATATTTCTATTAAATACATCGGGATTAAACGTTTATTTTATCCCTGGAACGTTTAGAAAGATCGGACCGATGCGACGCGACGTTGGGGCTTTGAAATATTTCGGCCGGTGCGAAAAGACCGAAAAGATTATTTCGAGTTATTTCGTTAAAAAGCGTTATAAGGTAGGAATATTTTTGCATAAATCGATGTATCTCGACGAAATACGTCGGGATTAAGCGTTTATTTCGTTCTCGGGTCGCTCTAAAAAGTTTCGATTTTGCACGTTGGCTTGGAAAAATTTTCAGGTCGAAAAGTTTTTTCGAGTTATTTCGCTAAAAAGCGTTATAAGGTAGGAATATTTTTGCATAAATAGTTATATTTCTATTAAATACATCGGGATTAAACGTTTATTTTATCCCTGGAACGTTTAGAAAGATCGGACCGATGCGACGCGACGTTGGGACTTTGAAATATTTCGGCCGGTGCGAAAAGACCGAAAAGATTATTTCGAGTTATTTCGTTAAAAAGCGTTATAAGGTAGGAATATTTTTGCATAAATCGATGTATCTCGACGAAATACATCGGGATTAAACGTTTTTAATCCCTCTGGAACGCTTAAAAAGTTCGGACCGATGCGACGCGACGTTGGGACTTTGAATTTTTCGCGCTCCGAAAGTATCGCAAATCTTCCTTTCGAAATAACTCGCTTAAAAGCGTTATAAGGTAGGAATATTTTTGCATAAATTGTTATATTTCTATTAAATACATCGGGATTAAACGTTTATTTTATCCCTGGAACATTTAGAAAGATCGGACCGATGCGACGCGACGTTGGGGCTCTGAAATATTTCGGCCGGTGCGAAAAGACCGAAAAGATTATGTCGAGTTATTTCGTTAAAAGCGTTATAAGGTAGGAATATTTTTGCATAAATCGATGTATCTCGACGAAATACGTCGGGATTAAGCGTTTATTTCGTTCTCTGGTACGCTCTAAAAAGTATCGATTTTGCGACGTTGGGACTTGGAAAATTTTCGCACGGTCGAAAGGTTTTTCGAGTTATTTCGCTAAAAAGCGTTATAAGGTAGGAATATTTTTGCATAAATAGTTATATTTCTATTAAATACATCGGGATTAAACGTTTATTTTATCCCTGGAACGTTTAGAAAGATCGGACCGATGCGACGCGACGTTGGGACTTTGAAATATTTCGCTCGGTGCGAAAAGACCGAAAAGATTATTTCGAGTTATTTCGTTAAAAAGCGTTATAAGGTAGGAATATTTTTGCATAAATAGTTATATTTCTATTAAATACATCGGGATTAAACGTTTATTTTATCCCTGGAACGTTTAGAAAGATCGGACCGATGCGACGCGACGTTGGGACTTTGAAATATTTCGGCCGGTGCGAAAAGACCGAAAAGATTATTTCGAGTTATTTCGTTAAAAGCGTTATAAGGTAGGAATATTTTTGCATAAATCGATGTATCTCGACGAAATACGTCGGGATTAAGCGTTTTTTCGTTCTCGGGTCGCTCTAAAAGAGTTCCGATTTTGCGCGACGTTGGGACTTGGAAAAATTTTCAGGTCGAAAGGTTTTTTTCGAGTTATTTCGTTAAAAGCGTTATAAGGTAGGAATATTTTTGCATAAATAGTTATATTTCTATTAAATACATCGGGATTAAACGTTTATTTTATCCCTGGAACGTTTAGAAAGATCGGACCGATGCGACGCGACGTTGGGACTTTGAAATATTTCGGCCGGTGCGAAAAGACCGAAAAGATTATTTCGAGTTATTTCGTTAAAAGCGTTATAAGGTAGGAATATTTTTGCATAAATCGATGTATCTCGACGAAATACGTCGGGATTAAGCGTTTATTTCGTTCTCGGGTCGCTCTAAAAAGTTTCGATTTTGCACGTTGGGACTTGGTAAATTTTCACAGGTCGAAAGGTTTTTTCGAGTTATTTCGCTAAAAAGCGTTATAAGTTAGGAATATTTTTGCATAAATAGTTATATTTCTATTAAATACATCGGGATTAAACGTTTATTTTATCCCTGGAACGTTTAGAAAGATCGGACCGATGCGACGCGACGTTGGGGCTCTGAAATATTTCGGCCGGTGCGAAAAGACCGAAAAGATTATTTCGAGTTATTTCGTTAAAAAGCGTTATAAGGTAGGAATATTTTTGCATAAATTGTTATATTTCTATGAAATACATCGGGATTAAACGTTTATTTTATCCCTGGAACGTTTAAAAGTTTCGACCGATGCACGCGACGTTGGGACTTTGAAATTTTTTCGCATCGAAAAGTTTTTATCGTTACTTTCGAAATAACTCCTTAAAAAGCGTTATAAGGTAGGAATATTTTTGCATAAATTGTTATATTTCTATTAAATACATCGGGATTAAACGTTTATTTTATCCCTGGAACGTTTAGAAAGATCGGACCGATGCGACGCACGTTGGGACTTTGAAATATTTCGGCCGGTGCGAAAAGTATCCGAAAAGATTATTTCGAGTTATTTCGTTAAAAGCGTTATAAGGTAGGAATATTTTTGCATAAATTGTTATATTTCTATTAAATACATCGGGATTAAACGTTTATTTTATCCCTGGAACGTTTAGAAAGATCGGACCGATGCGACGCGACGTTGGGACTCTGAAATATTTCGGCCGGTGCGAAAGACCGAAAAGATTATTTCGAGTTATTTCGTTAAAAAGCGTTATAAGGTAGGAATATTTTTGCATAAATCGATGTATCTCGACGAAATACGTCGGGATTAAGCGTTTATTTCGTTCTCGGGTCGCTCTAAAAAGTTTCGATTTTGCACGTTGGGACTTGGAAAAATTTTCAGGTCGAAAAGTTTTTCGAGTTATTTCGCTAAAAAGCGTTATAAGGTAGGAATATTTTTGCATAAATCGTTATATTTCTATTAAATACATCGGGATTAAACGTTTATTTTATCCCTGGAACGTTTAGAAAGATCGGACCGATGCGACGCGACGTTGGGACTTTGAAATATTTCGGCCGGTGCGAAAAGACCGAAAAGATTATTTCGAGTTATTTCGTTAAAAGCGTTATAAGGTAGGAATATTTTTGCATAAATCGATGTATCTCGACGAAATACGTCGGGATTAAGCGTTTATTTAACGTTTCAGGTCGCTCTAAAGTTTCGATTTTGCGACGTTGGGACTTGGAAAAATTTTCAGCGTCGAAAGGTTTTTCGAGTTATTTCGCTAAAAGCGTTATAAGGTAGGAATATTTTTGCATAAATTGTTATATTTCTATTAAATACATCGGGATTAAACGTTTATTTTATCCCTGGAACGTTTAGAAAGATCGGACCGATGCGACGCGACGTTGGGGCTCTGAAATATTTCGGCCGGTGCGAAAAGACCGAAAAGATTATTTCGAGTTATTTCGTTAAAAAGCGTTATAAGGTAGGAATATTTTTGCATAAATCGATGTATATCGACGAAATACATCGGGATTAAGCGTTTATTTTATCCCTGGAACGCTTAAAAACGTACCGATGTGAGACGTTGGGACTTTGAAATTTTTCGGTCGAAAGGTTTTTCGAGTTATTTCGTTAAAAGCGTTATAAGGTAGGAATATTTTTGCATAAATCGTTATATTTCTATTAAATACATCGGGATTAAACGTTTATTTTATCCTGGAACGTTTAAAAATCGGACCGATGCGACGCGACGTTGGGACTTTGAAATTTTTTCGCACGCCGAAAGAAACGCATTTCCTTTCGAAATATTTCGTTAAAAAGCGTTATAAGGTAGGAATATTTTTGCATAAATTGTTATATTTCTATTAAATACATCAGGATTAAACGTTTATTTTATCCTGGAACGTTTAGAAAGATCGGACCGATGCGACGCGACGTTGGGGCTCTGAAATATTTCGGCCGGTGCGAAAAGACCGAAAAGATTATTTCGAGTTATTTCGTTAAAAGCGTTATAAGGTAGGAATATTTTTGCATAAATCGATGTATCTCGACGAAATACGTCGGGATTAAGCGTTTATTTTGTTCTCGGTCGCTCTAAAAGTTTCATTTTGCACGTTGGGACTTGGAAAAATTTTCAGGTCGAAAAGATGTTTTTTCGAGTTATTTCGTTAAAAGCGTTATAAGGTAGGAATATTTTTGCATAAATAGTTATATTTCTATTAAATACATCGGGATTAAACGTTTATTTTATCCCTGGAACGTTTAGAAAGATCGGACCGATGCGACGCGACGTTAGGGACTTTGAAATATTTCGGCCGGTGCGAAAAGACCGAAAAGATTATTTCGAGTTATTTCGTTAAAAAGCGTTATAAGGTAGGAATATTTTTGCATAAATCGATGTATCTCGACGAAATACGTCGGGATTAAGCGTTTATTTCGTTCTCGGGTCGCTCTAAAAAGTTTCGATTTTGCACGTTGGGACTTGGAAAATTTTTCAGGTCGAAAAGTTTTTCGAGTTATTTCGCTAAAAAGCGTTATAAGGTAGGAATATTTTTTGCATAAATCGTTATATTTCTATTAAATACATCGGGATTAAACGTTTATTTTATCCCTGGAACGTTTAGAAAAGATCGGACCGATGCGACGCGACGTTGGGGCTTTGAAATATTTCGGCCGGTGCGAAAAGACCGAAAAGATTATTTCGAGTTATTTCGTTAAAAGCGTTATAAGGTAGGAATATTTTTGCATAAATCGATGTATCTCGACGAAATACGTCGGGATTAAGCGTTTATTTGTTCCTGGTCGTTTAAAAGTTTCGATTTTGCGACGTTGGGACTTTGGAAAAATTTTCAGGTCGAAAAAGACGGATTTTTCGAGTTATTTCGTTAAAAAGCGTTATAAGGTAGGAATATTTTTGCATAAATCGTTATATTTCTATTAAATACATCGGGATTAAACGTTTATTTTATCCTGGAACGTTTAGAAAGATCGGACCGATGCGACGCGACGTTGGGACTTTGAAATATTTCGGCCGGTGCGAAAAGACCGAAAAGATTATTTCGAGTTATTTCGTTAAAAAGCGTTATAAGGTAGGAATATTTTTGCATAAATCGATGTATCTCGACGAAATACATCGGGATTAAGCGTTTATTTTGTCCTCGGAACGTTTAGAAAATCGGACCGATGTGACGCGACGTTGGGACTTTGAAATATTTCGGCGCTGCAGGTCGAAAGTTTTTCGAGTTATTTATTTCGTTAAAAAGCGTTATAAGGTAGGAATTATTTTTGCATAAATAGTTATATTTCTATTAAATACATCGGGATTAAACGTTTTTTTTTCCCTGGAACGTTTAGAAAGATCGGACCGATGTGACGCGACGTTTGGACGATTTGAATATTTCGGCACGGTGCGAAAAGACCGAAAAAGATTATTTCGAGTTATTTCGTTAAAAGCGTTATAAGGTAGGGAAATATTTTTGCATAAATCGATGTATCTCGACGAAATACGTCGGGATTAAGCGTTTATTTCGTTCTCGGGGCTCTAAAAAGTTTCGATTTTGCACGTTGGGACTTGGAAAAATTTTCAGGTCGAAAAGTTATTTCGAGTTATTTCGTTAAAAAGCGTTATAAAGGTAGGAATATTTTTGCATAAATCGTTATATTTCTATTAAATACATCGGGATTAAACGTTTATTTTACCTGGAACGTTTAGAAAGATCGGACCGATGCGACGCGACGTTGGGACTTTGAAATATTTCGGCCGGTGCGAAAAGACCGAAAAAGATTATTTCGAGTTATTTCGTTAAAAGCGTTATAAGGTAGGAATATTTTTGCATAAATCGATGTATCTCGACGAAATACGTCGGGATTAAGCGTTTATTTCGTTCTCAGGTCGCTCTAAAAAGTTTCGATTTTGCACGTTGGGACTTGGGAAAATTTTCAGGTCGAAAAGTTTTTTCGAGTTATTTCGCTAAAAGCGTTATAAGGTAGGAATATTTTTGCATAAATCGTTATATTTCTATTAAATACATCGGGATTAAACGTTTATTTTATCCCTGGAACGTTTAGAAAGATCGGACCGATGCGACGCGACGTTGGGGCTTTGAAATATTTCGGCCGGTGCGAAAAGACCGAAAAGATTATTTCGAGTTATTTCGTTAAAAAGCGTTATAAAGGTAGGAATATTTTTGCATAAATCGATGTATCTCGACGAAATACGTCGGGATTAAGCGTTTATTTCGTTCTCAGGTCGCTCTAAAAAAGTTTCGATTTTGCACGTTGGGACTTGGAAAAATTTTCAGGTCGAAAAGGTTTTTCGAGTTATTTCGCTAAAAAGCGTTATAAGGTAGGAATATTTTTGCATAAATCGTTATATTTCTATTAAATACATCGGGATTAAACGTTTATTTTATCCCTGGAACGTTTAGAAAGATCGGACCGATGCGACGCGACGTTGGGACTTTGAAATATTTCGGCCGGTGCGAAAAGACCGAAAAGATTATTTCGAGTTATTTCGTTAAAAAGCGTTATAAGGTAGGAATATTTTTGCATAAATCGATGTATCTCGACGAAATACATCGGGATTAAGCGTTTATTTTATCCTGGTACGTTCAAAAACGTTTCGATGTGACGCACGTTGGGACTTGGAAAATTTTCGCAGCGTCGAAAGTATCGCTCTTCCGTTTATTTCGCCTAAAAGCGTTATAAGGTAGAAATATTTTTGCATAAATTGTTATATTTCTATTAAATACATCGGGATTAAACGTTTATTTTATCCCTGGAACGTTTAGAAAGATCGGACCGATGCGACGCGACGTTGGGACTTTGAAATATTTCGGCCGGTGCGAAAAGACCGAAAAGATTATTTCGAGTTATTTCGTTAAAAGCGTTATAAAGGTAGGAATATTTTTGCATAAATCGTTATATTTCTATTAAATACATCGGGATTAAACGTTTATTTTATCCCTGGAACGTTTAGAAAGATCGGACCGATGCGACGCGACGTTGGGACTTTGAAATATTTCGGCCGGTGCGAAAAGACCGAAAAGATTATTTCGAGTTATTTCGTTAAAAGCGTTATAAGGTAGGAATATTTTTGCATAAATCGATGTATCTCGACGAAATACGTCGGGATTAAGCGTTTATTTCGTTCTCAGGTCGCTCTAAAAGTTTCGATTTTGCACGTTGGGACTTGGAAAAATTTTCAGGTCGAAAAGTTTTTTCGAGTTATTTCGCTAAAAAGCGTTATAAGGTAGGAATATTTTTGCATAAATCGTTATATTTCTATTAAATACATCAGGATTAAACGTTTTTTTATCCCTGGAACGTTTAGAAAGATCGGACCGATGCGACGCGACGTTGGGACTTTGAAATATTTCGGCCGGTGCGAAAAGACCGAAAAGATTATTTCGAGTTATTTCGTTAAAAAGCGTTATAAGGTAGGAATATTTTTGCATAAATTGTTATATTTCTATTAAATACATCGGGATTAAACGTTTATTTTATCCCTGGAACGTTTAGAAAGTTCGGACCGATGTTACGCGACGTTGGGGCTTTGAAATATTTCGGCCGGTGCGAAAAACCGAAAAGATTATTTCGAGTTATTTCGTTAAAAGCGTTATAAGGTAGGAATATTTTTGCATAAATCGTTATATTTCGACGAAATACATCGGGATTAAACGTTTATTTTATCCCTGGAACGTTTAGAAAGATCGGACCGATGCGACGCGACGTTGGGGCTCTGAAATATTTCGGCCGGTGCGAAAAGACCGAAAAGATTATTTCGAGTTATTTCGTTAAAAGCGTTATAAGGTAGGAATATTTTTGCATAAATCGATATATCTCGACGAAATACGTCGGGATTAAGCGTTTATTTCGTTCTCAGGTCGCTCTAAAAAGTTTCGATTTTGCACGTTGGGACTTGGAAAAATTTTCAGGTCGAAAAGTTTTTTCGAGTTATTTCGCTAAAAAGCGTTATAAGGTAGGAATATTTTTGCATAAATAGTTATATTTCTATTAAATACATCGGGATTAAACGTTTATTTTATCCCTGGAACGTTTAGAAAGATCGGACCGATGCGACGCGACGTTGGGGCTTTGAAATATTTCGGCCGGTGCGAAAAGACCGAAAAGATTATTTCGAGTTATTTCGTTAAAAGCGTTATAAGGTAGGAATATTTTTGCATAAATTGTTATATTTCTACGAAATACATCGGGATTAAACGTTTTTTTATCCCTGGAACGTTTAGAAAGTTCGGACCGATGCGACGCGACGTTGGGACTTTGAAAATTTTCGCATCGCTCCGAAAGTATCGCATCTTCCTTTCGAAATAACTCCTTAAAAGCGTTATAAGGTAGGAATATTTTTGCATAAATTGTTATATTTCTATTAAATACATCGGGATTAAACGTTTATTTTATCCCTGGAACATTTAGAAAGATCGGACCGATGCGACGCGACGTTGGGGCTCTGAAATATTTCGGCCGGTGCGAAAAGACCGAAAAGATTATGTCGATATATTTCGTTAAAAAGCGTTATAAGGTAGGAATATTTTTGCATAAATCGATGTATCTCGACGAAATACGTCGGGATTATGCGTTTATTTCGTTCTCGGGTCGCTCTAAAAAGTTTCGATTTTGCACGTTGGCTTGGAAAAATTTTCAGGTCGAAAGGTTTTTCGAGTTATTTCGCTAAAAGCGTTATAAGGTAGGAATATTTTTGCATAAATAGTTATATTTCTATTAAATACATCAGGATTAAACGTTTATTTTATCCCTGGAACGTTTAGAAAGATCGGACCGATGCGACGCGACGTTAGGACTTTGAAATATTTCGGCCGATGCGAAAAGACCGAAAAGATTATTTCGAGTTATTTCGTTAAAAGCGTTATAAGGTAGGAATATTTTTGCATAAATCGATGTATCTCGACGAAATACATCGGGATTAAACGTTTATTTTATCCCTGGAACGTTAAAAAAAAACGGACCGATGCGACGCGACGTTGGGGCTCTGAAATATTTCGGCCGGTGCGAAAAGACCGAAAAGATTATTTCGAGTTATTTCGTTAAAAAGCGTTATAAGGTAGGAATATTTTTGCATAAATCGATGTATCTCGACGAAATACGTCGGGATTAAGCGTTTATTTCGTTCTCGGGTCGCTCTAAAAAGTTTCGATTTTGCACGTTGGGACTTGGAAAAATTTTCAGGTCGAAAAGTTTTTTCGAGTTATTTCGCTAAAAAGCGTTATAAGGTAGGAATATTTTTGCATAAATAGTTATATTTCTATTAAATACATCGGGATTAAACGTTTATTTTATCCCTGGAACGTTTAGAAAGATCGGACCGATGCGACGCGACGTTGGGGCTCTGAAATATTTCGGCCGGTGCGAAAAGACCGAAAAGATTATTTCGAGTTATTTCGTTAAAAAGCGTTATAAGGTAGGAATATTTTTGCATAAATCGATGTATCTCGACGAAATACGTCGGGATTAAGCGTTTATTTCGTTCTCGGGTCGCTCTAAAAAGTTTCGATTTTGCACGTTGGCTTGGAATAATTTTCAGGTCGAAAGGTTTTTTCGAGTTATTTCGCTAAAAAGCGTTATAAGGTAGGGATATTTTTGCATAAATAGTTACATTTCTATTAAATACATCGGGATTAAACGTTTATTTTATCCCTGGAACGTTTAGAAAGATCGGACCGATGCGACGCGACGTTAGGACTTTGAAATATTTCGGCCGGTGCGAAAAGACCGAAAAGATTATTTCGAGTTATTTCGTTAAAAGCGTTATAAGGTAGGAATATTTTTGCATAAATCGATGTATCTCGACGAAATACATCGGGATTAAGCGTTTATTTTATCCCTGGAACGTTAAAAAAAACGGACCGATGCGACGCGACGTTGGGAATTTGAATTATTTCGGCCGATGCGAAAAGACCGAAAAGATTATTTCGAGTTATTTCGTTAAAAAGCGTTATAAGGTAGGAATATTTTTGCATAAATCGATGTATCTCGACGAAATACGTCGGGATTAAGCGTTTATTTCGTTCTCGGGTCGCTCTAAAAAGTTTCGATTTTGCACGTTGAGACTTGGAAAAATTTTCAGGTCGAAAAGTTTTTTCGAGTTATTTCGCTAAAAAGCGTTATAAAGTAGGAATATTTTTGCATAAATAGTTATATTTCTATTAAATACATCGGGATTAAACGTTTTTTTTATCCCTGGAACGTTTAGAAAGATCGGACCGATGCGACGCGACGTTGGGGCTCTGAAATATTTCGGCCGGTGCGAAAAGACCGAAAAGATTATTTCGAGTTATTTCGTTAAAAAGCGTTATAAGGTAGGAATATTTTTTGCATAAATCGATGTATCTCGACGAAATACGTCGGGATTAAGCGTTTATTTCGTTCTCGGGTCGCTCTAAAAAGTTTCGATTTTGCACGTTGGGACTTGGAATAATTTTCAGGTCGAAAAGTTTTTTCGAGTTATTTCGCTAAAAAGCGTTATAAGGTAGGAATATTTTTGCATAAATTGTTATATTTCTATTAAATACATCGGGATTAAACGTTTTTTAATTCCTGGAACGTTTAGAAAGTTCGGACCGATGCGACGCGACGTTGGGACTTTGAATTTTTCGCATCGCTCCGAAAGTATCGCATCTTCCTTTCGAAATAACTCCTTAAAAAGCGTTATAAGGTAGGAATATTTTTGCATAAATTGTTATATTTCTATTAAATACATCGGGATTAAACGTTTATTTTATCCCTGGAACGTTTAGAAAGATCGGACCGATGCTACGCGACGTTGGGGCTCTGAAATATTTCGGCCGGTGCGAAAAGACCGAAAAGATTATTTCGAGTTATTTCGTTAAAAAGCGTTATAAGGTAGGAATATTTTTGCATAAATCGATGTATCTCGACGAAATACATCGGGATTAAGCGTTTATTTTATCCTCGGAACGTTAAAAAAACGGACCGATGCGACGCGACGTTGGGACTTTGAAATTTTTGCATCGGTCCGAAAGTATCGCATCTTCCTTTCGAGTTAACTCCTTAAAAGCGTTATAAGGTAGGAATATTTTTGCATAAATCGTTATATTTCTATTAAATACATCGGGATTAAACGTTTTATTTTATCCCTGGAACATTTAGAAAGATCGGACCGATGCGACGCGACGTTGGGGCTCTGAAATATTTCGGCCGGTGCGAAAAGACCGAAAAGATTATTTCGAGTTATTTCGTTAAAAAGCGTTATAGGGTAGGAATATTTTTGCATAAATCGATATATCTCGACGAAATACGTCGGGATTAAGCGTTTATTTCGTTCTCGGGTCGCTCTAAAAAGTTTCGATTTTGCACGTTGAGACTTGGAAAAATTTTCAGGTCGAAAAGTTTTTTCGAGTTATTTCGCTAAATAGCGTTATAAGGTAGGAATATTTTTGCATAAATAGTTATATTTCTATTAAATACATCGGGATTAAACGTTTATTTTATCCCTGGAACGTTTAGAAAGATCGGACCGATGCTACGCGACGTTGGGACTCTGAAATATTTCGGCCGGTGCGAAAAGACCGAAAAGATTATTTCGAGTTATTTCGTTAAAAAGCGTTATAAGGTAGGAATATTTTTGCATAAATCGATATATCTCGACGAAATACGTCGGGATTAAGCGTTTATTTCGTTCTCGGGTCGCTCTAAAAAGTTTCGATTTTGCACGTTGGGACTTGGAAAAATTTTCAGGTCGAAAAGTTTTTTCGAGTTATTTCGCTAAAAAGCGTTATAAGGTAGGAATATTTTTGCATAAATAGTTATATTTCTATTAAATACATCGGGATTAAACGTTTTTTATCCCTGGAACGTTTAGAAAGATCGGACCGATGCGACGCGACGTTGGGACTTTGAAATATTTCGGCCGGTGCGAAAAGACCGAAAAGATTATTTCGAGTTATTTCGTTAAAAAGCGTTATAAGGTAGGAATATTTTTGCATAAATCGTTATATTTCTATTAAATACATCGAGATTAAACGTTTATTTTATCCCTGGAACGTTTAGAAAGATCGGACCGATGCGACACGACGTTGGGACTTTGAATTATTTCGGCCGCTGCGAAAAGACCGAAAAGATTATTTCGAGTTATTTCGTTAAAAAGCGTTATAAGGTAGGAATATTTTTTCATAAATCGATGTATCTCGACGAAATACGTCGGGATTAAGCGGTTATTTCGTTCTCGGGTCGCTCTAAAAAGTTTCGATTTTGCACGTTGGGACTTGGAAAAATTTTCAGGTCGAAAAGGTTTTTCGAGTTATTTCGCTAAAAGCGTTATAAGGTAGGAATATTTTTGCATAAATAGTTATATTTCTATTAAATACATCGGGATTAAACGTTTTTTATCCCTGGAACGTTTAGAAAGATCGGACCGATGCGACGCGACGTTGGGGCTCTGAAATATTTCGGCCGGTGCGAAAAGACCGAAAAGATTATTTCGAGTTATTTCGTTAAAAAGCGTTATAAGGTAAGAATATTTTTGCATAAATCGATGTATCTCGACGAAATACGTCGGGATTAAGCGTTTATTTCGTTCTCGGGTCGCTCTAAAAAGTTTCGATTTTGCACGTTGGGACTTGGAATAATTTTCAGGTCGAAAGGTTTTTTCGAGTTATTTCGCTAAAAAGCGTTATAAGGTAGGAATATTTTTGCATAAATAGTTACATTTCTATTAAATACATCGGGATTAAACGTTTATTTTATCCCCGGAACGTTTAGAAAGATCGGACCGATGCTACGCGACGTTGGGGCTCTGAAATATTTCGGCCGGTGCGAAAAGACCGAAAAGATTATTTCGAGTTATTTCGTTAAAAAGCGTTATAAGGTAGGAATATTTTTGCATAAATTGTTATATTTCTACTAAATACATCGGGATTAAACGTTTTTTTATCCCTGGAACGTTTAGAAAGTTCGGACCGATGCGACGCGACGTTGGGACTTTGAATTTTTCGCATCGCTCCGAAAGTATCGCATCTTCCTTTCGAAATAATTCCTTAAAAAGCGTTATAAGGTAGGAATATTTTTGCATAAATTGTTATATTTCTATTAAATACATCGGGATTAAACGTTTATTTTATCCCTGGAACGTTTAGAAAGATCGGACCGATGCGACGCGACGTTGGGGCTCTGAAATATTTCGGCCTGTGCGAAAAGACCGAAAAGGTTATTTCGAGTTATTTCGTTAAAAAGCGTTATAAGGTAGGAATATTTTTGCATAAATCGATGTATCTCGACGAAATACGTCGGGATTAAGCGTTTATTTCGTTCTCGGGTCGCTCTAAAAAGTTTCGATTTTGCACGTTGGCTTGGAAAAATTTTCAGGTCGAAAGGTTTTTTCGAGTTATTTCGCTAAAAAGCGTTATAAGGTAGGAATATTTTTGCATAAATAGTTATATCTCTATTAAATACATCGGGATTAAACGTTTATTTTATCCCTGGAACGTTTAGAAAAGATCGGACCGATGCGACGCGACGTTGGGGCTCTGAAATATTTCGGCCGGTGCGAAAAGACCGAAAAGATTATTTCGAGTTATTTCGTTAAAAAGCGTTATAAGGTAGGAATATTTTTGCATAAATCGATGTATCTCGACGAAATACATCGGGATTAAGCGTTTATTTTATCCCTAGGACGTTAAAAAAACGGACCGATGCGACGCACGTTGGGACTTTGAAATATTTTCGGTCCGAAAGTATCGATCTTCCTTTCGAATTAACTCGTAAAAAGCGTTATAAGGTAGGAATATTTTTGCATAAATCGTTATATTTCTATTAAATACATCGGGATTAAACGTTTATTTTATCCCTGGAACATTTAGAAAGATCGGACAGATGCGACGCGACGTTGGGGCTCTGAAATATTTCGGCCGGTGCGAAAAGACCGAAAAGATTATTTCAGTTATTTCGTTAAAAAGCGTTATAAGGTAGGAATATTTTTTGCATAAATCGATGTATCTCGACGAAATACGTCGGGATTAAGCGTTTATTTCGTTCTCAGGTCGCTCTAAAAAGTTTCGATTTTGCACGTTGAGACTTGGAAAAATTTTCAGGTCGAAAAGTTTTTTCGAGTTATTTCGCTAAAAAGCGTTATAAGGTAGGAATATTTTTGCATAAATAGTTATATTTCTATTAAATACATCGGGATTAAACGTTTATTTTATCCCTGGAACGTTTAGAAAGATCGGACCGATGCTACGCGACGTTGGGGCTCTGAAATATTTCGGCCGGTGCGAAAAGACCGAAAAGATTATTTCGAGTTATTTCGTTAAAAGCGTTATAAGGTAGGAATATTTTTGCATAAATCGATGTATCTCGACGAAATACATCGGGATTAAGCGTTTATTTTATCCCTGGAACGTTAAAAAAACGTTTCGATGCGACGCACGTTGGGACTTTGAAATATTTTCAGCGGTGCGAAAAGACGAAAAGATTATTTCGAGTTATTTCGTTAAAAGCGTTATAAGGTAGGAATATTTTTGCATAAATCGTTATATTTCTATTAAATACATCGGGATTAAACGTTTATTTTATCCCTGGAACGTTTAGAAAGATCGGACCGATGCGACGCGACGTTGGGACTTTGAAATATTTCGGCCGGTGCGAAAAGACCGAAAAGATTATTTCGAGTTATTTCGTTAAAAGCGCGTTATAAGGTAGGAATATTTTTGCATAAATCGATGTATCTCGACGAAATACGTCGGGATTAAGCGTTTATTTCGTTCTCGGGTCGCTCTAAAAAGTTTCGATTTTGCACGTTGGGACTTGGAAAAATTTTCAGGTCGAAAAGTTTTTTCGAGTTATTTCGCTAAAAGCGTTATAAGGTAGGAATATTTTTGCATAAATCGTTATATTTCTATTAAATACATCGGGATTAAACGTTTATTTTATCCCTGGAACGTTTAGAAAGATCGGACCGATGCGACGCGACGTTGGGGCTCTGAAATATTTCGGCCGGTGCGAAAGACCGAAAAGATTATTTCGAGTTATTTCGTTAAAAAGCGTTATAAGGTAGGAATATTTTTGCATAAATCGATGTATCTCGACGAAATACATCGGGATTAAGCGTTTATTTTATCCCTGGAACGTTAAAAAAAACGGACCGATGCGATTTCGTTACCTTACAACGCTTTTTGAGGAGTTATTTCGAAAGGAAAATGCAATACTTT
>JAFJHM010000116.1:0-55320 GCA_019201815.1 Bombus balteatus | reverse complement strand
CGTAAGGAAGATCCGTACTCTCTGGACCGATGCGAAAATTCTGAGTCCCACGTCCCGGTTAGGTAGGTCCGGGGGGTAAAATTTTTAAAAATAAAAAAAATCGTTGTTTTTGTTTAAATTCCATCTAAAATATTTTTGTAAAAAAAATTTACGTTATTATAAGTTTTAAAGTTATTTCGTAAGGAAGATTCGGGACTTTCGGACCGATGCGAAAAAATTCTGAGTCCCACGTCCCGGTTAGGTAGGTCCGGAGGGTGAAATTTTTTAAAAAAATAAAAAAGAAATCGTTACGTTCGGCTAGAATTCGTTGAACTATAACGATTTCAGTAAAAATTTCGTTACCTTATAACGCTTTTTGAGGAGTTATTTCGAAAGGAAGATTCGGGACTTTCGGACCGATGCGAAAAAATTCTGAGTCCCACGTCCCGGTTAGGTAGGTCCGGAGGGTGAAATTTTTAAAAAAATAAAAAGAAATCGTTACGTTCGGCTAGAATTCGTCGAACTATAACGATTTCAGTAAAAAATTCGTTACCGTATAACGCTTTTTGAGGAGGTATTCCGTAAGGAAGATTCGGGACTTTGGGACCGATGCGAAAAAATTCTGAGTCTCACGTCGCGGTTAGGTAGGTCCGGAGGGTGAAATTTTTTAAAAAAATAAAATGAAATCGTTACGTTCGGCTAGAATTCGTCGAACTATAACGATTTCAGTAAAAATTTCGTTACCTTATAACGCTTTTTGAGGAGTTATTTCGTAAGGAAGATTCGGGACTTTCGGACCGATGCGAAAAAATTCTGAGTCCCACGTCCCGGTTAGGTAGGTCCGGAGGGTGAAATTTTTAAAAAATAAAAGAAATCGTTACGTTCGGCTAGAATTCGTCGAACTATAACGATTTCAGTAAAAATTTCGTTACCTTATAACGCTTTTTGAGGAGTTATTTCGAAAGGAAGATTCGGGACTTTCGGACCGATGCGAAAAAATTCTGAGTCCCACGTCCCGGTTAGGTAGGTCCGGAGGGTGAAATTTTTTAAAAAATAAAAAGAAATCGTTACGTTCGGCTAGAATTCGTCGAACTATAACGATTTCAGTAAAAGTTTCGTTACCTTATAACGCTTTTTGAGGAGTTATTTCGTAAGGAAGATTCGGGACTTTCGGACCGATGCGAAAAAATTCTGAGTCCCACGTCCCGGTTAGGTAGGTCCGGAGGGTGAAATTTTTAAAAAATAAAAAAGAAATCGTTACGTTCGGCTAGAATTCGTCGAACTATAACGATTTCAGTAAAAATTTCGTTACCTTATAACGCTTTTTGAGGAGTTATTTCGAAAGGAAGATTCGGGACTTTCGGACCGATGCGAAAAAATTCTAAGTCCCACGTCCCGGTTAGGTAGGTCCGGAGGGTGAAATTTTTAAAAATAAAAGAAATCGTTACGTTCGGCTAGAATTCGTCGAACTATAACGATTTCAGTAAAAATTTCGTTACCTTATAACGCTTTTTGAGGAGTTATTCCGTAAGGAAGATTCGGGACTTTCGGACCGATGCGAAAAAATTCTGAGTCTCACGTCGCGGTTAGGTAGGTCCGGAGGGTGAAATTTTTTAAAAAAATAAAAAGAAATCGTTACGTTCGGCTAGAATTCGTCGAACTATAACGATTTCAGTAAAATTTCGTTACCTTATAACGCTTTTTGAGGAGTTATTTCGAAAGGAAGATTCGGGACTTTCGGACCGATGCGAAAAAATTCTGAGTCCCACGTCCCGGTTAGGTAGGTCCGGAGGGTGAAATTTTTAAAAAATAAAAAGAAAATCGTTACGTTCGGCTAGAATTCGTCGAACTATAACGATTTCAGTAAAAATTTCGTTACCTTATAACGCTTTTTGAGGAGTTATTTCGAAAGGGAAGATTCGGGACTTTCGGACCGATGCGAAAAAATTCTGAGTCCCACGTCCCGGTTAGGTAGGTCCGGAGGGTGAAATTTTTAAAAAATAAAAAGAAATCGTTACGTTCGGCTAGAATTCGTCGAACTATAACGATTTCAGTAAAAATTTCGTTACCTTATAACGCTTTTTGAGGAGTTATTTCGAAAGGAAGATTCGGGACTTTCGGACCGATGCGAAAAAATTCTGAGTCCACGTCCCGGTTAGGTAGGTCCGGAGGGTGAAATTTTTGAAAAATAAAAAGAAATCGTTACGTTCGGCTAGAATTCGTCGAACTATAACGATTTCAGTAAAAATTTCGTTACCTTATAACGCTTTTTGAGGAGGTATTTCGTAAGGAAGATTCGGACTTTCGGACCGATGCGAAAAAATTCTGAGTCCCACGTCGCGGTTAGGTAGGTCCGGAGGGTGAAATTTTTAAAAAAATAAAAAGAAATCGTTACGTTCGGCTAGAATTCGTCGAACTATAACGATTTCAGTAAAAATTTCGTTACCTTATAACGCTTTTTGCGGAGTTATTTCGTAAGGAAGATTCGGGACTTTCGGACCGATGCGAAAAAAATTTGAGTCCCACGTCCCGGTTAGGTAGGTCCGGAGGGTGAAATTTTTAAAAAATAAAAAGAAATCGTTACGTTCGGCTAGAATTCGTCGAACTCTGACGATTTCAGTAAAAATTTCGTTACCTTATAACGCTTTTTGGGGAGGGGTATTTCGTAAGGAAGATTCGGGACTTTCGGACCGATGCGAAAAAATTCTGAGTCCCACGTCCCGGTTAGGTAGGTCCGGAGGGTGAAATTTTTAAAAAATAAAAATGAAATCGTTACGTTCGGCTAGAATTCGTCGAACTATAACGATTTCAGTAAAAATTTCGTTACCTTATAACGCTTTTTGAGGAGTTATTTCGAAAGGAAGATTCGGGACTTTCGGACCGATGCGAAAAAATTCTGAGTCCCACGTCCGGTTAGGTAGGTCCGGAGGGTGAAATTTTTAAAAAAAAAGAAATCGTTACGTTCGGCTAGAATTCGTCGAACTATAACGATTTCAGTAAAAATTTCGTTACCTTATAACGCTTTTTGAGGAGTTATTTCGTAAGGAAGATTCGGGACTTTCGGACCGATGCGAAAAATTCTGAGTCCCACGTCCCGGTTAGGTAGGTCCGGAGGGTGAAATTTTTAAAAAATAAAAAGAAATCGTTGCGTTCGGCTAGAATTCGTCGAACTATAACGATTTCAGTAAAATTTCGTTACCTTATAACGCTTTTGAGGAGTTATTCCGTAAGGAAGATTCGGGACTTTCGGACCGATGCGAAAAAATTCTGTCCCACGTCCCGGTTAGGTAGGTCCGGAGGGTGAAATTTTATAAAAAATAAAAAGAAATCGTTACGTTCGGCTAGAATTCGTCGAACTCTGACGATTTCAGTAAAATTCGTTACCTTATAACGCTTTTTGAGGAGTTATTTCGTAAGGAAGATTCGGACTTTCGGACCGATGCGAAAAAATTCTGAGTCCCACGTCCGGTTAGGTAGGTCCGGAGGGTGAAATTTTTGAAAAAATAAAAAGAAATCGTTACGTTCGGCTAGAATTCGTCGAACTATAACGATTTCAGTAAAATAATAAAATAAATTTCGTTACCTTATAACGCTTTTTGAGGAGTTATTTCGAAAGGAAGATTCGGGACTTTCGGACCGATGCGAAAAATTCTGAGTCCACGTCCCGGTTAGGTAGGTCCGGAGGGTGAAATTTTTTAAAAAATAAAAAGAAATCGTTACGTTCGGCTAGAATTCGTCGAACTATAACGATTTCAGTAAAAACTTCGTTACCTTATAACGCTTTTTGAGGAGTTATTTCGTAAGGAAGATCCGGGACTTTCGGACCGATGCGAAAAAGTTCTGAGTCCCACGTCCCGGTTAGGTAGGTCCGGAGGGTGAAATTTTGAAAAAAAATAAAAAGAAATCGTTACGTTCGGCTAGAATTCGTTGAACTATAACGATTTCAGTAAAAATTTCGTTACCTTATAACGCTTTTTGAGGAGTTATTTCGAAAGGAAGATTCGGGACTTTCGGACCGATGCGAAAAAATTCTGAGTCCCACGTCCCGGTTAGGTAGGTCCGGAGGGTGAAATTTTTAAAAAATAAAGAAATCGTTACGTTCGGCTAGAATTCGTCGAACTATAACGATTTCAGTAAAACTTTCGTTACCTTATAACGCTTTTTGAGGAGTTATTTCGTAAGGAAGATTCGGGACTTTCGGACCGATGCGAAAAAATCTGAGTCCCACGTCCGGTTAGGTAGGTCCGGAGGGTGAAATTTTAAAAAAATAAAAAAGAAATCGTTACGTTCGGCTAGAATTCGTCTCGAACTATAACGATTTCAGTAAAAATTTCGTTACCTTATAACGCTTTTTGAGGAGTTATTTCGAAAGGAAGATTCGGGACTTTCGGACCGATGCGAAAAAATTCTGAGTCCCACGTCGCGGTTAGGTAGGTCCGGAGGGTGAAATTTTTTAAAAAAAATAAAAGAAATCGTTACGTTCGGCTAGAATTAGTCGAACTATAACGATTTCAGTAAAATTTCATTACCTTATAACGCTTTTTGAGGAGTTATTTCGAAAGGAAGATTCGGGACTTTCGGACCGATGCGAAAAAATTCTAAGTCCCACGTCCCGGTTAGGTAGGTCCGGAGGGTGAAATTTTTAAAAAAATAAAAAGAAATCGTTACGTTCGGCTAGAATTCGTTGAACTATAACGATTTCAGTAAAAACTCGTTACCTTATAACGCTTTTTGAGGAGTTATTTCGTAAGGAAGATTCGGGACTTTCGGACCGATGCGAAAAAATTCTGAGTCCCACGTCCCGGTTAGGTAGGTCCGGAGGGTGAAATTTTTTAAAAATAAAAAGAAATCGTTACGTTCGGCTAGAATTCGTCGGAACTCTGACGATTTCAGTAAAAATTTCGTACCGTATAACGCTTTTTGAGGTGATTTCGTAAGGAAGATTCGGGACTTTCGGACCGATGCGAAAAATTCTGAGTCCCACGTCGGGTTAGGTAGGTCCGGAGGGGGAAATTTTTGTAAAATAAAAGGAAATCGTTACGTTCGGCTAGAATACGTTGAACTATAACGATTTCAGTAAAAATTTCGTTACCTTATAACGCTTTTTGAGGAGTTATTTCGAAAGGAAGATTCGGGACTTTCGGACCGATGCGAAAAAATTTCTGAGTCCCACGTCCCGGTTAGGTAGGTCCGGAGGGTGAAATTTTTAAAAAAATAAAAAGAAATCGTTACGTTCGGCTAGAATTCGTCGAACTATAACGATTTCAGTAAAAAATTCGTTACCTTATAACGCTTTTTTGAGGAGTTATTTCGAAAGGAAGATTCGGGACTTTCGGACCGATGCGAAAAAATTCTGAGTCCCACGTCCCGGTTAGGTAGGTCCGGAGGGTGAAATTTTTAAAAAATAAAAGAAATCGTTACGTTCGGCTAAATTCGTCGAACTTAACGATGTCAGTAAAATTTCGTTACCTTATAACGCTTTTTGAGGAGGTATTTCGTAAGAAGATACGGGACTTTCGGACCGATGCGAAAAAATTCTGAGTCCCACGTCCCGGTTTGGTAGGTCCGGAGGGTGAAATTTTGAAAAATAAAAAGAAATCGTTGCGTTCGGCTAGAATTCGTTGAACTATAACGATTTCAGTAAAAATTCTCCGTTACCTTATAACGCTTTTTGAGGAGGTATTTCGGAAGGAAGATTCGGGACTTTCGGACCGATGCCGAAAAAATTCTGAGTCTCACGTCCGGTTAGGTAGGTCCGGAGGGTGAAATTTTTAAAATAAAAAGAAATCGTTACGTTCGGCTAGAATATCTGGAACTATAACGATTTCAGTGAAAATTTCGTTACCTTATAACGCTTTTTGAGGAGTTATTTCGTAAGGAAGATTCGGGACTTCCGGACCGATGCGAAAAAATTCTGAGTCCCACGTCCCGGTTAGGTAGGTCCGGAGGGTGAAATTTTTTAAAAATAAAAAGAAATCGTTACGTTCGGCTAGAATTCGTCGAACTATAACGATTTCAGTAAAAACTTCGTTACCGTATAACGCTTTTTGAGGAGGTATTTTGTAAGGGAAGATTCGGGACTTTCGGACCGATGCGAAAAAATTCTGAGTCCCACGTGTCCCGGTTAGGTAGGTCCGGAGGGTGAAATTTTTAAAAAATAAAGAAATCGTTACGTCCGGCTAGAATTCGTCGAACTATAACGATTTCAGTAAAAATTTCGTTACCTTATAACGCTTTTTGAGGAGTTATTTCGTAAGGAAGATTCGGGACTTTCGGACCGATGCGAAAAATTCTGAGTCCGCGTCCCGGTTAGGTAGGTCCGGAGGGGTGAAATTTTGGAAGAATAAAATGAAATCGTTGCGTTCGGCTAGAATTCGTTGAACTATAACGATTTCAGTAAAATCGTTACCTTATAACGCTTTTTGAGGAGTTATTCCGTAAGGAAGATTCGGGACTTTCGGACCGATGCGAAAAATTTCTGAGTCTCACGTCCCGGTTAGGTAGGTCCGGAGGGGTAAAATTTTTAAAAATAAAATGAAATCGTTGCGTTCGGCTAGAATTCGTCGAACTATAACGATTTCAGTAAAAACTCGTTACCTTATAACGCTTTTTGAGGAGTTATTCCGTAAGGAAGATTCGGGACTTTCGGACCGATGCGAAAAAATTCTGAGTCTCACGTCCCGGTTAGGTAGGTCCGGAGGGTGAAATTTTTAAAAAAAAAAAAAATCGTTACGTTCGGCTAGAATTCCTAATTATAACGATTTCAGTAAAAATTCGTTACCTTATAACGCTTTTTGAGGAGTTATTTCGTAAGGAAGATTCGGGACTTTCGGACCGATGCGAAAAATTCTGACTCCCACGTCCCGGTTAGGTAGGTCCGGAGGGTGAAATTTTGAAAAAAAATAAAAAGAAATCGTTACGTTCGGCTAGAATTCGTTGAACTATAACGATTTCAGTAAAAAATTCCTGTTACCGTATAACGCTTTTTGAGGGGTTATTTCGTAAGGAAGATTCGGGACTTCTGGATCGATGCGAAAAAATTCTGAGTCCACGTCGCGGTTAGGTAGGTCCGGAGGGTGAAATTTTTGAAGGAATAAAAAGAAATCGTTACGTTCGGCTAGAATTCGTCGAACTATAACGATTTCAGTAAAATTTCGTTACCTTATAACGCTTTTGAGGAGTTATTCCGTAAGGAAGATCCGGGACTTTCGGACCGATGCGAAAGATTCTGAGTCTCACGTCCTGTGTTAGGTAGGTCCGGAGGGTGAAATTTTGGAAAATAAAAAGAAATCGTTACGTTCGGCTAGAATCTGTGGAACTATAACGATTTCAGTAAAAATTTCGTTGCCTTATAACGCTTTTGAGGAGTTATTTTGAAAGGAAGATCGGGACTTTCGGACCGATGCGAAAAATTCTGAGTCCACGTCCCGGTTAGGTGAGGTCCGGAGGGTGAAATTTTTAAAAATAAAAAGAAATCGTTACGTTCGGCTGAATCTGTCGAACTCTGACGATTTCAAGTAAAATTTCGTTACCGTATAACGCTTTTTGAGGGGGTATTTCGTAAGGAAGATTCGGGACTTTGGGACCGATGCGAAAAAATTCTGAGTCCCACGTCGCGGATAGGTAGGTCCGGAGGGTGAAATTTTTGGGTGAGAAAATAAAAAAGAAATCGTTACGTTCGGCTAGAATATGTGAACTATAACTTTGATTTCAGTAAAAATTCGTTACCTTATAACGCTTTTTGAGGAGTTATTTCGTAGGGAAGATTTCGGACTTTCGGACCGATGCGAAAAATTCTGAGTCCAACGTCCGGTTAGGTAGGTCCGGAGGGTAAAATTTTTAAAAAAATAAAAAGAAATCGTTGCGTTCGGCTAGAATTCGTCGAACTATAACGATTCCATGTAAAATTACGTTACCTTATAACGCTTTTTGAGGAGTTATTTCGTAAGGAAGATTCGGGACTTTCCGGACCGATGCGGAAAATTCTGAGTCCCACGTCCCGGTTAGGTAGGTCCGGAGGGTGAAATTTTGGTAGAAAAAATAAAAGAAATCGTTACGTTCGGCTAGAATTTGTCGAACTTTGACGATTTCAGTATTAAATAAATTTCGTTACCTTATAACGCTTTTTGAGGAGTGTATTTCGTAAGGAAGATTCGGGACTTCGGACTGATGCGAAAAAAAATTCTGCAGTCCCACGTCCCGGTTAGGTAGGTCCGGAGGGTGAAATATTGGTTTGTTTTTTTTGTGTATGGTTTTTTGAATGTTTTATTTTTTAAAAAATAAAAAGAATCGTTACGTTCGGCTAGAATTCGTCGAACTATAACGATTTCAGTAAAAGTTCGTTACCTTATAACGCTTTTTGAGGAGTTATTTCGTAAGGAAGATTCGGGACTTTCGGACCGATGCGAAAAATTCTGAGTCCCACGTCCCGGTTAGGTAGGTCCGGAGGGTGAAATTTTGGAAAAAATAAAAAGAAATCGTTACGTTCGGCTAGAATTCGTGGAACTATAACGATTTCAGTAAAAATTTCGTTACCTTATAACGCTTTTGGGGGGGGGGGGGGGCGCCCGTGAGGAGTTATTTCGAAAGGAAGATTCGGGACTTTCGGACCGATGCGAAAAAATTCTAAGTCCCACGTCCCGGTTAGGTAGGTCCGGAGGGTGAAATTTTTTAAAAATAAAAGAAATCGTTACGTTCAGCCAGAATTCGTCGAACTATAACGATTTCAGTAAAAATTTCGTTACCTTATAACGCTTTTTGAGGAGTTATTTCGTAAGGAAGATTCGGGACTTTCGGACCGATGCGAAAAAATTCTGAGTCCCACGTCCCGGTTAGGTAGGTCCGGAGGGTGAAATTTTTAAAAAAATAAAAAGAAATCGTTACGTTCGGCTAGAATTCGTCGAACTCTAACGATTTCAGTAAAAATTCGTTACCTTATAACGCTTTTTGAGGAGGTATTTCGTAAGGAAGATTCGGGACTTTCGGACCGATGCGAAAAAATTCTGAGTCCCAGTCGCGGTTAGGTAGGTCCGGAGGGTGAAATTTTTAAAAAGATAAAAAAGAAATCGTTACGTTCGGCTAGAATTAGTCGAACTATAACGATTTCAGTAAAAATTTCGTTACCTTATAACGCTTTTTGAGGAGTTATTTCGTAGGGAAGATCCGGGACTTTCGGACCGATGCGAAAAAGTTCTGAGTCCCACGTCCCGGTTAGGTAGGTCCGGAGGGTGAAATTTTGAAAAAATAAAAAAAGAAATCGTTACGTTCGGCTAGAATTCGTTGAACTATAACGATTTCAGTAAAAATTCGTTACCTTATAACGCTTTTTGAGGAGTTATTTCGTAAAGGAAGATTCGGGACTTTCGGACCGATGCGAAAAAATTCTGAGTCCCACGTCCCGGTTAGGTAGGTCCGGAGGGTGAAATTTTTAAAAAATAAAAAGAAATCGTTACGTTCGGCTAGAATTCGTCGAACTATAACGATTTCAGTAAAAATTTCGTTACCTTATAACGCTTTTTGAGGAGTTATTTCGTAAGGAAGATTCGGGACTTTCGGACCGATGCGAAAAAATTCTGAGTCCCACGTCGCGGTTAGGTAGGTCCGGAGGGTGAAATTTTTAAAAAATAAAAGAAATCGTTACGTTCGGCTAGAATACGTCGGAACTATAACGATTTCAGTAAAAATTTCGTTACCTTATAACGCTTTTTGAGGAGTTATTTCGTAAGGAAGATTCGGGACTTTCGGACCGATGCGAAAAAAATTCTGAGTCCCACGTCCCGGTTAGGTAGGTCCGGAGGGTGAAATTTTTAAAAAATAAAAAGAAATCGTTACGTTCGGCTAGAATTCGTCGAACTATAACGATTTCAGTAAAAATTTCGTTACCTTATAACGCTTTTTGAGGAGTTATTTCGTAAGGAAGATTCGGGACTTTCGGACCGATGCGAAAAAATTCTGAGTCCCACGTCCCGGTTAGGTAGGTCCGGAGGGTGAAATTTTTAAAAAAGAAAAAAAAGAAATCGTTACGTTCGGCTAGGAATTCGTCGGAACTATAACGATTTCAGTAAAAACCTCGTTACCTTATAACGCTTTTTGAGGAGTTATTTCGTAAGGAAGATTCGGGACTTTCGGACCGATGCGAAAAAATTCTGAGTCCCACGTCCGGTTAGGTAGGTCCGGAGGGTGAAATTTTGTAAAAAAATAAAGAAATCGTTACGTTCGGCTAGAATTCGTCGAACTATAACGATTTCAGTAAAACTTTCGTTACCTTATAACGCTTTTTGAGGAGTTATTTCGTAAGGAAGATTCGGGACTTTCGGACCGATGCGAAAAAATTCTGAGTCCCACGTCCCGGTTAGGTAGGTCCGGAGGGTGAAATTTTTAAAAAATAAAAAGAAATCGTTACGTTCGGCTAGAATTCGTCGAACTATAACGATTTCAGTAAAAATTCGTTACCTTATAACGCTTTTTGAGGAGTTATTTCGTAAGGAAGATTCGGGACTTTCGGACCGATGCGAAAAAATTCTGAGTCCCACGTCCCGGTTAGGTAGGTCCGGAGGGTGAAATTTTTAAAAAAATAAAAAGAAAATCGTTACGTTCGGCTAGAATTCGTCGAACTATAACGATTTCAGTAAAAATTTCGTTACCTTATAACGCTTTTTGGGGAGTTATTTCGTAAGGAAGATTCGGGACTTTCGGACCGATGCGAAAAAAATTCTGAGTCCCACGTCCCGGTTAGGTAGGTCCGGAGGGTGAAATTTTTAAAAAAAAAAAAAAAGAAATCGTTACGTTCGGCTAGAATTCGTTGAACTATAACGATTTCAGTAAAAATTTCGTTACCTTATAACGCTTTTTGAGGAGGTATTTCGTAAGGAAAATATTCGGGACTTTCGGACCGATGCGAAAAAATTCTGAGTCCCACGTCCCGGTTAGGTAGGTCCGGAGGGTGAAATTTTTAAAAAATAAAAAGAAATCGTTACGTTCGGCTAGGAATTCGTCGAACTATAACGATTTCAGTAAAAATTTCGTTACCTTATAACGCTTTTTGAGGAGTTATTTCGTAAGGAAGATTCGGGACTTTCGGACCGATGCGAAAAAAATTCTGAGTCCCACGTCCCGGTTAGGTAGGTCCGGAGGGTGAAATTTTGAAAAAAAATAAAAAGAAATCGTTACGTTCGGCTAGAATTTGTGGAACTATAACGATTTCAGTAAAAATTTCGTTACCTTATAACGCTTTTTTGAGGAGGTATTTCGAAAGGAAGATTCGGGACTTTCGGACCGATGCGAAAAAATTCTGAGTCCCACGTCCCGGTTAGGTAGGTCCGGAGGGTGAAATTTTTAAAAAAATAAAAAGAAATCGTTACGTTCGGCTAGAATTCGTCGAACTATAACGATTTCAGTAAAAATTCGTTACCTTATAACGCTTTTTTGAGGAGTTATTTCGTAAGGAAGATTCGGGACTTTCGGACCGATGCGAAAAAAATTCTGAGTCCCACGTCCCGGTTAGGTAGGTCCGGAGGGTGAAATTTTTTAAAAAATAAAAAGAAATCGTTACGTTCGGCTAGAATTCGTGGAACTATAACGATTTCAGTAAAAAATTTCGTTACCGTATAACGCTTTTTGAGGAGTTATTTCGTAAGGAAGATTCGGGACTTTCGGACCGATGCGAAAAAATTCTGAGTCCTACGTCCCGGTTAGGTAGGTCCGGAGGGTGAAATTTTTAAAAAATAAAAAGAAATCGTTACGTTCGGCTAGAATTCGTGGAACTATAACGATTTCAGTAAAAAATTCGTTACCTTATAACGCTTTTTGAGGAGTTATTTCGTAAGGAAGATTCGGGACTTTCGGACCGATGCGAAAAATTCTGAGTCCCACGTCCCGGTTAGGTAGGTCCGGAGGGTGAAATTTTTTAAAAAATAAAAAGAAATCGTTACGTTCGGCTAGAATTCGTGGAACTATAACGATTTCAGTAAAAATTTCGTTACCTTATAACGCTTTTTGAGGAGTTATTTCGAAAGGAAGATTCGGGACTTTCGGACCGATGCGAAAAAATTCTGAGTCCCACGTCCCGGTTAGGTAGGTCCGGAGGGTGAAATTTTTTAAAAAATAAAAAAGAAATCGTTACGTTCGGCTAGAATTCGTCGAACTATAACGATTTCAGTAAAAATTTCGTTACCTTATAACGCTTTTTGAGGAGTTATTTCGTAAGGAAGATTCGGGACTTTCGGACCGATGCGAAAAAATTCTGAGTCCCACGTCCCGGTTAGGTAGGTCCGGAGGGTGAAATTTTTAAAAAATAAAAAGAAATCGTTACGTTCGGCTAGAATTTGTCGAACTATAACGATTTCAGTAAAAATTTCGTTACCTTATAACGCTTTTTGAGGAGTTATTTCGAAAGGAAGATTCGGGACTTTCGGACCGATGCGAAAAAATTCTGAGTCCACGTCCCGGTTAGGTAGGTCCGGAGGGTGAAATTTTTAAAAAAAAAAAAGAAATCGTTACGTTCGGCTAGAATTCGTCGAACTATAACGATTTCAGTAAAAATTTCGTTACCTTATAACGCTTTTTGAGGAGGTATTTCGTAAGGAAGATTCGGGACTTTCGGACCGATGCGAAAAAATTCTGAGTCCCACGTCGCGGTTAGGTAGGTCCGGAGGGTGAAATTTTTAAAAAATAAAAAGAAATCGTTACGTTCGGCTAGAATTCGTCGAACTATAACGATTTCAGTAAAAATTTCGTTACCTTATAACGCTTTTTGAGGAGTTATTTCGTAAGGAAGATTCGGGACTTTCGGACCGATGCGAAAAAATTCTGAGTCCCACGTCCCGGTTAGGTAGGTCCGGAGGGTGAAATTTTTAAAAAAAAAAAAAGAAATCGTTACGTTCGGCTAGAATTCGTCGAACTATAACGATTTCAGTAAAAAAATTCGTTACCTTATAACGCTTTTTGAGGAGTTATTTCGTAAGGAAGATTCGGGACTTTCGGACCGATGCGAAAAAATTCTGAGTCCCACGTCCCGGTTAGGTAGGTCCGGAGGGTGAAATTTTTTAAAAATAAAAAAAGAAATCGTTACGTTCGGCTAGAATTCGTCGAACTATAACGATTTCAGTAAAAATTTCGTTACCTTATAACGCTTTTTGAGGAGTTATTTCGTAAGGAAGATTCGGGACTTTCGGACCGATGCGAAAAAATTCTGAGTCCCACGTCCCGGTTAGGTAGGTCCGGAGGGTGAAATTTTTTAAAAAATAAAAAGAAATCGTTACGTTCGGCTAGAATTCGTCGAACTATAACGATTTCAGTAAAAATTTCGTTACCTTATAACGCTTTTTGAGGAGTTATTTCGTAAGGAAGATTCGGGACTTTCGGACCGATGCGAAAAAATTCTGAGTCCCACGTCCCGGTTAGGTAGGTCCGGAGGGTGAAATTTTTAAAAAAAAAAAAAGAAATCGTTACGTTCGGCTAGAATTCGTCGAACTATAACGATTTCAGTAAAAATTTCGTTACCTTATAACGCTTTTTGAGGAGTTATTTCGAAAGGAAGATTCGGGACTTTCGGACCGATGCGAAAAAATTCTGAGTCCCACGTCCCGGTTAGGTAGGTCCGGAGGGTGAAATTTTTAAAAAAAAAAAAAGAAATCGTTACGTTCGGCTAGAATTCGTCGAACTATAACGATTTCAGTAAAAATTCGTTACCTTATAACGCTTTTTGAGGAGTTATTTCGAAAGGAAGATTCGGGACTTTCGGACCGATGCGAAAAAATTCTAAGTCCCACGTCCCGGTTAGGTAGGTCCGGAGGGTGAAATTTTTAAAAAAAAAAAGAAATCGTTACGTTCGGCTAGAATTCGTCGAACTATAACGATTTCAGTAAAAATTCGTTACCTTATAACGCTTTTTGAGGAGTTATTTCGTAAGGAAGATTCGGGACTTTCGGACCGATGCGAAAAAATTCTGAGTCTCACGTCGCGGTTAGGTAGGTCCGGAGGGTGAAATTTTTTAAAAAATAAAAAGAAATCGTTACGTTCGGCTAGAATTCGTCGAACTATAACGATTTCAGTAAAAATTTCGTTACCTTATAACGCTTTTTGAGGAGTTATTTCGAAAGGAAGATTCGGGACTTTCGGACCGATGCGAAAAAATTCTGAGTCCCACGTCCCGGTTAGGTAGGTCCGGAGGGTGAAATTTTTAAAAAATAAAAAAGAAATCGTTACGTTCGGCTAGAATTCGTCGAACTATAACGATTTCAGTAAAAATTTCGTTACCTTATAACGCTTTTTGAGGAGTTATTTCGTAAGGAAGATTCGGGACTTTCGGACCGATGCGAAAAAATTCTGAGTCCCACGTCCCGGTTAGGTAGGTCCGGAGGGTGAAATTTTTAAAAAAATAAAAAGAAATCGTTACGTTCGGCTAGAATTCGTGGAACTATAACGATTTCAGTAAAAATTTCGTTACCTTATAACGCTTTTTGAGGAGTTATTTCGTAAGGAAGATTCGGGACTTTCGGACCGATGCGAAAAAATTCTGAGTCCCACGTCCCGGTTAGGTAGGTCCGGAGGGTGAAATTTTTAAAAAAATAAAAAGAAAATCGTTACGTTCGGCTAGAATTCGTCGAACTATAACGATTTCAGTAAAAATTTCGTTACCTTATAACGCTTTTTGAGGAGTTATTTCGTAAGGAAGATTCGGGACTTTCGGACCGATGCGAAAAAATTCTGAGTCCCACGTCCCGGTTAGGTAGGTCCGGAGGGTGAAATTTTTAAAAAAATAAAAAGAAATCGTTACGTTCGGCTAGAATTCGTCGAACTATAACGATTTCAGTAAAAATTTCGTTACCTTATAACGCTTTTTGAGGAGTTATTTCGTAAGGAAGATTCGGGACTTTCGGACCGATGCGAAAAAATTCTGAGTCCCACGTCCCGGTTAGGTAGGTCCGGAGGGTGAAATTTTTTAAAAAATAAAAAGAAATCGTTACGTTCGGCTAGAATTCGTCGAACTATAACGATTTCAGTAAAAATTTCGTTACCTTATAACGCTTTTTGAGGAGTTATTTCGTAAGGAAGATTCGGGACTTTCGGACCGATGCGAAAAAAATTCTGAGTCCCACGTCCCGGTTAGGTAGGTCCGGAGGGTGAAATTTTTAAAAAATAAAAAGAAATCGTTACGTTCGGCTAGAATTCGTCGAACTATAACGATTTCAGTAAAAATTCGTTACCTTATAACGCTTTTTGAGGAGTTATTTCGAAAGGAAGATTCGGGACTTTCGGACCGATGCGAAAAAATTCTAAGTCCCACGTCCCGGTTAGGTAGGTCCGGAGGGTGAAATTTTGAAAAAAATAAAAAGAAATCGTTACGTTCGGCTAGAATTCGTGGAACTATAACGATTTCAGTAAAAATTTCGTTACCTTATAACGCTTTTTGAGGAGTTATTTCGTAAGGAAGATTCGGGACTTTCGGACCGATGCGAAAAAATTCTGAGTCCCACGTCCCGGTTAGGTAGGTCCGGAGGGTGAAATTTTTTAAAAAAAAAAAAAAAGAAATCGTTACGTTCGGCTAGAATTCGTCGAACTATAACGATTTCAGTAAAAATTTCGTTACCTTATAACGCTTTTTGAGGAGTTATTTCGTAAGGAAGATTCGGGACTTTCGGACCGATGCGAAAAAATTCTGAGTCCCACGTCCCGGTTAGGTAGGTCCGGAGGGTGAAATTTTTTAAAAAAATAAAAAGAAATCGTTACGTTCGGCTAGAATTCGTCGAACTATAACGATTTCAGTAAAAATTTCGTTACCTTATAACGCTTTTTGAGGAGTTATTTCGTAAGGAAGATTCGGGACTTTCGGACCGATGCGAAAAAATTCTGAGTCCCACGTCCCGGTTAGGTAGGTCCGGAGGGTGAAATTTTTAAAAAATAAAAGAAATCGTTACGTTCGGCTAGAATTCGTCGAACTATAACGATTTCAGTAAAAATTTCGTTACCTTATAACGCTTTTTGAGGAGTTATTTCGAAAGGAAGATTCGGGACTTTCGGACCGATGCGAAAAAATTCTAAGTCCCACGTCCCGGTTAGGTAGGTCCGGAGGGTGAAATTTTTTAAAAAATAAAAAGAAATCGTTACGTTCGGCTAGAATTCGTCGAACTATAACGATTTCAGTAAAAATTCGTTACCTTATAACGCTTTTTGAGGAGTTATTTCGTAAGGAAGATTCGGGACTTTCGGACCGATGCGAAAAAATTTCTAAGTCCCACGTCCCGGTTAGGTAGGTCCGGAGGGTGAAATTTTTTAAAAAATAAAAAGAAATCGTTACGTTCGGCTAGAATTCGTCGAACTATAACGATTTCAGTAAAAATTTCGTTACCTTATAACGCTTTTTGAGGAGTTATTTCGTAAGGAAGATTCGGGACTTTCGGACCGATGCGAAAAAATTCTGAGTCTCACGTCGCGGTTAGGTAGGTCCGGAGGGTGAAATTTTTTAAAAAAATAAAATGAAATCGTTACGTTCGGCTAGAATTTGTCGAACTATAACGATTTCAGTAAAATTTCGTTACCTTATAACGCTTTTTGAGGAGTTATTTCGTAAGAGAAGATTCGGGACTTTCGGACCGATGCGAAAAAATTCCTAAGTCCCACGTCCCGGTTAGGTAGGTCCGGAGGGTGAAATTTTGTAAAAAATAAAAAGAAATCGTTACGTTCGGCTAGAATTCGTTGAACTATAACGATTTCAGTAAAAATTCGTTACCTTATAACGCTTTTTGAGGAGTTATTTCGAAAGGAAGATTCGGGACTTTCGGACCGATGCGAAAAAAATTCTAAGTCCCACGTCCCGGTTAGGTAGGTCCGGAGGGTGAAATTTTTTAAAAAAATAAAATGAAATCGTTACGTTCGGCTAGAATTCGTCGAACTATAACGATTTCAGTAAAAATTTCGTTACCTTATAACGCTTTTTGAGGAGTTATTTCGAAAGGAAGATTCGGGACTTTCGGACCGATGCGAAAAAATTCTGAGTCCCACGTCCCGGTTAGGTAGGTCCGGAGGGTGAAATTTTTAAAAAATAAAAAGGAAATCGTTACGTTCGGCTAGAATTCGTCGAACTATAACGATTTCAGTAAAAATTTCGTTACCTTATAACGCTTTTTGAGGAGTTATTTCGTAAGGAAGATTCGGGACTTTCGGACCGATGCGAAAAAATTCTAAGTCCCACGTCCCGGTTAGGTAGGTCCGGAGGGTGAAATTTTTAAAAAAATAAAATGAAATCGTTACGTTCGGCTAGAATTCGTCGAACTATAACGATTTCAGTAAAAATTTCGTTACCTTATAACGCTTTTTGAGGAGTTATTTCGAAAGGAAGATTCGGGACTTTCGGACCGATGCGAAAAAATTCTAAGTCCCACGTCCCGGTTAGGTAGGTCCGGAGGGTGAAATTTTTTAAAAAAATAAAAGGAAATCGTTACGTTCGGCTAGAATTCGTCGAACTCTGACGATTTCAGTAAAAATTCCGTTACCGTATAACGCTTTTTGAGGAGGTATTCCGTAAGGAAGATTCGGGACTTTGGGACCGATGCGAAAAAATTCTGAGTCTCACGTCGCGGTTAGGTGAGTGTAAAATGTATTTGTAGGTCCGGAGGGTGAAATTTTTAAAAAAATAAAAAGAAATCGTTACGTTCGGCTAGAATTCGTCGAACTATAACGATTTCAGTAAAAATTTCGTTACCTTATAACGCTTTTTGAGGAGTTATTTCGAAAGGAAGATTCGGGACTTTCGGACCGATGCGAAAAAATTCTGAGTCCCACGTCCCGGTTAGGTAGGTCCGGAGGGTGAAATTTTTAAAAAATAAAAAGAAATCGTTACGTTCGGCTAGAATTCGTCGAACTATAACGATTTCAGTAAAAATTTCGTTACCTTATAACGCTTTTTGAGGAGTTATTTCGTAAGGAAGATTCGGGACTTTCGGACCGATGCGAAAAAATTCTGAGTCCCACGTCCCGGTTAGGTAGGTCCGGAGGGTGAAATTTTTAAAAAATAAAAAAAGAAATCGTTACGTTCGGCTAGAATTCGTCGAACTATAACGATTTCAGTAAAATTTCGTTACCTTATAACGCTTTTTGAGGAGTTATTTCGTAAGGAAGATTCGGGACTTTCGGACCGATGCGAAAAAATTCTGAGTCCCACGTCCCGGTTAGGTAGGTCCGGAGGGTGAAATTTTTAAAAAATAAAAAGAAATCGTTACGTTCGGCTAGAATTCGTCGAACTATAACGATTTCAGTAAAAATTTCGTTACCTTATAACGCTTTTTGAGGAGTTATTTCGTAAGGAAAGATTCGGGACTTTCGGACCGATGCGAAAAAATTCTGAGTCCCACGTCCCGGTTAGGTAGGTCCGGAGGGTGAAATTTTTAAAAAAAAAAAAAGAAATCGTTACGTTCGGCTAGAATTCGTCGAACTATAACGATTTCAGTAAAAATTTCGTTACCTTATAACGCTTTTTGAGGAGTTATTTCGTAAGGAAGATTCGGGACTTTCGGACCGATGCGAAAAAATTCTGAGTCCCACGTCCCGGTTAGGTAGGTCCGGAGGGTGAAATTTTTTAAAAAATAAAAGAAAATCGTTACGTTCGGCTAGAATTCGTCGAACTATAACGATTTCAGTAAAAATTCGTTACCTTATAACGCTTTTTGAGGAGTTATTTCGTAAGGAAGATTCGGGACTTTCGGACCGATGCGAAAAAATTCTGAGTCCCACGTCCCGGTTAGGTAGGTCCGGAGGGTGAAATTTTTGAAAAATAAAAAAGAAATCGTTACGTTCGGCTAGAATTCGTCGAACTATAACGATTTCAGTAAAAATTTCGTTACCTTATAACGCTTTTTGAGGAGTTATTTCGTAAGGAAGATTCGGGACTTTCGGACCGATGCGAAAAAATTCTGAGTCCCACGTCTCGGTTAGGTAGGTCCGGAGGGTGAAATTCTTTAAAAAAATAAAAAGAAATCGTTACGTTCGGCTAGAATTCGTCGAACTATAACGATTTCAGTAAAAATTTCGTTACCTTATAACGCTTTTTGAGGAGTTATTTCGTAAGGAAGATTCGGGACTTTCGGACCGATGCGAAAAAATTCTGAGTCCCACGTCCCGGTTAGGTAGGTCCGGAGGGTGAAATTTTTAAAAAAATAAAAGAAATCGTTACGTTCGGCTAGAATTCGTGGAACTATAACGATTTCAGTAAAAATTTCGTTACCTTATAACGCTTTTTGAGGAGTTATTTCGTAAGGAAGATTCGGGACTTTCGGACCGATGCGAAAAAATTCTAAGTCCCACGTCCCGGTTAGGTAGGTCCGGAGGGTGAAATTTTTTAAAAAATAAAAAGAAATCGTTACGTTCGGCTAGAATTCGTCGAACTATAACGATTTCAGTAAAAATTCGTTACCTTATAACGCTTTTTGAGGAGTTATTTCGTAAGGAAGATTCGGGACTTTCGGACCGATGCGAAAAAATTCTGAGTCCCACGTCCCGGTTAGGTAGGTCCGGAGGGTGAAATTTTTAAAAAAATAAAAAGAAATCGTTACGTTCGGCTAGAATTCGTCGAACTATAACGATTTCAGTAAAAATTTCGTTACCTTATAACGCTTTTTGAGGAGTTATTTCGTAAAGGAAGATTCGGGACTTTCGGACCGATGCGAAAAAAATTCTGAGTCCCACGTCCCGGTTAGGTAGGTCCGGAGGGTGAAATTTTTAAAAAAAAAAGGAAATCGTTACGTTCGGCTAGAATTCGTGGAACTATAACGATTTCAGTAAAAATTCGTTACCTTATAACGCTTTTTGAGGAGTTATTTCGAAAGGAAGATTCGGGACTTTCGGACCGATGCGAAAAAATTCTGAGTCCCACGTCCCGGTTAGGTAGGTCCGGAGGGTGAAATTTTTAAAAAATTAAAAAGAAATCGTTACGTTCGGCTAGAATTCGTCGAACTCTAACGATTTCAGTAAAAATTTCGTTACCTTATAACGCTTTTTGAGGAGTTATTTCGTAAGGAAGATTCGGGACTTTCGGACCGATGCGAAAAAATTCTGAGTCCCACGTCCCGGTTAGGTAGGTCCGGAGGGTGAAATTTTTAAAAAAATAAAAAGAAATCGTTACGTTCGGCTAGAATTCGTCGAACTATAACGATTTCAGTAAAAATTTCGTTACCTTATAACGCTTTTTGAGGAGTTATTTCGTAAGGAAGATTCGGGACTTTCGGACCGATGCGAAAAAATTCTGAGTCCCACGTCCCGGTTAGGTAGGTCCGGAGGGTGAAATTTTTAAAAAAATAAAAGAGAAATCGTTACGTTCGGCTAGAATTCGTCGAACTATAACGATTTCAGTAAAAATTTCGTTACCTTATAACGCTTTTTGAGGAGTTATTTCGTAAGGAAGATTCGGGACTTTCGGACCGATGCGAAAAAATTCTGAGTCCCACGTCCCGGTTAGGTAGGTCCGGAGGGTGAAATTTTTAAAAAAATAAAAAGAAATCGTTACGTTCGGCTAGAATTCGTCGAACTATAACGATTTCAGTAAAAATTTCGTTACCTTATAACGCTTTTTGAGGAGTTATTTCGTAAAGGAAGATTCGGGACTTTCGGACCGATGCGAAAAAATTCTGAGTCCCACGTCCCGGTTAGGTAGGTCCGGAGGGTGAAATTTTTTAAAAAATAAAAAGAAATCGTTACGTTCGGCTAGAATTCGTCGAACTATAACGATTTCAGTAAAAATTCGTTACCTTATAACGCTTTTTGAGGAGTTATTTCGTAAGGAAGATTCGGGACTTTCGGACCGATGCGAAAAAAATTCTGAGTCCCACGTCCCGGTTAGGTAGGTCCGGAGGGTGAAATTTTTTAAAAAATAAAAAAGAAATCGTTACGTTCGGCTAGAATTCGTCGAACTATAACGATTTCAGTAAAAATTTCGTTACCTTATAACGCTTTTTGAGGAGTTATTTCGTAAGGAAGATTCGGGACTTTCGGACCGATGCGAAAAAATTCTGAGTCCCACGTCCCGGTTAGGTAGGTCCGGAGGGTGAAATTTTTTAAAAAATAAAAAGAAATCGTTACGTTCGGCTAGAATTCGTGGAACTATAACGATTTCAGTAAAAATTTCGTTACCTTATAACGCTTTTTGAGGAGTTATTTCGTAAGGAAGATTCGGGACTTTCGGACCGATGCGAAAAAATTCTGAGTCCCACGTCCCGGTTAGGTAGGTCCGGAGGGTGAAATTTTTAAAAAATAAAAAGAAATCGTTACGTTCGGCTAGGAATTCGTCGAACTATAACGATTTCAGTAAAAATTCGTTACCTTATAACGCTTTTTGAGGAGTTATTTCGTAAGGAAGATTCGGGACTTTCGGACCGATGCGAAAAAATTCTAAGTCCCACGTCCCGGTTAGGTAGGTCCGGAGGGTGAAATTTTTAAAAAATAAAAAGAAATCGTTACGTTCGGCTAGAATTCGTCGAACTATAACGATTTCAGTAAAAATTTCGTTACCTTATAACGCTTTTTGAGGAGTTATTTCGTAAGGAAGATTCGGGACTTTCGGACCGATGCGAAAAAATTCTGAGTCCCACGTCCCGGTTAGGTAGGTCCGGAGGGTGAAATTTTTAAAAAATAAAAAGAAATCGTTACGTTCGGCTAGAATTCGTCGAACTATAACGATTTCAGTAAAAATTCGTTACCTTATAACGCTTTTTGAGGAGTTATTTCGAAAGGAAGATTCGGGACTTTCGGACCGATGCGAAAAAATTCTGAGTCCCACGTCCCGGTTAGGTAGGTCCGGAGGGTGAAATTTTGTAAAAATAAAAAGAAATCGTTACGTTCGGCTAGAATTCGTCGAACTCTGACGATTTCAGTAAAAATTTCGTTACCTTATAACGCTTTTTGAGGAGGTATTTCGTAAGGAAGATTCGGGACTTTCGGACCGATGCGAAAAAATTCTGAGTCCCACGTCCCGTTAGGTAGGTCCGGAGGGTGAAATTTTTAAAAAATAAAAAGAAATCGTTACGTTCGGCTAGAATTCGTGGAACTATAACGATTTCAGTAAAAATTCGTTACCTTATAACGCTTTTTGAGGAGTTATTTCGTAAGGAAGATTCGGGACTTTCGGACCGATGCGAAAAAATTCTGAGTCCCACGTCCCGGTTAGGTAGGTCCGGAGGGGTGAAATTTTGTAAAAAATAAAAAGAAATCGTTACGTTCGGCTAGAATTTGTGGAACTATAACGATTTCAGTAAAATTTCGTTACCTTATAACGCTTTTTGAGGAGTTATTTCGTAAGGAAGATTCGGGACTTTCGGACCGATGCGAAAAAATTCTGAGTCCCACGTCCCGGTTAGGTAGGTCCGGAGGGTGAAATTTTTTAAAAAAATAAAAAGAAATCGTTACGTTCGGCTAGAATTCCTCGAACTATAACGATATCAGTAAAATTTCTCGTTACCTTATAACGCTTTTTGAGGGTTATTTCGAAAGGAAGATTCGGGACTTTCGGACCGATGCGAAAAAATTCTGAGTCCACACGTCCCGGTTAGGTAGGTCCGGAGGGTGAAATTTTTAAAAAAATAAAAAGAAATCGTTACGTTCGGCTAGAATTTGTCGAACTATAACGATTTCAGTAAAAATTTCGTTACCTTATAACGCTTTTTGAGGAGTTATTTCGAAAGGAAGATTCGGGACTTTCGGACCGATGCGAAAAAATTCTTGAGTCCCACGTCCCGGTTAGGTAGGTCCGGAGGGTGAAATTTTGTAAAAAAAAAAAGAAATCGTTACGTTCGGCTAGAATTCGTCGAACTATAACGATTTCAGTAAAAATTTCGTTACCTTATAACGCTTTTTGAGGAGTTATTTCGTAAGGAAGATTCGGGACTTTCGGACCGATGCGAAAAAATTCTGAGTCCCACGTCCCGGTTAGGTAGGTCCGGAGGGTGAAATTTTTAAAAAAATAAAAAGAAATCGTTACGTTCGGCTAGAATTCGTGGAACTATAACGATTTCAGTAAAAATTTCGTTACCTTATAACGCTTTTTGAGGAGTTATTTCGTAAGGAAGATTCGGGACTTTCGGACCGATGCGAAAAAATTCTGAGTCCCACGTCCCGGTTAGGTAGGTCCGGAGGATGAAATTTTGTAAAAAAATAAAAAGAAATCGTTACGTTCGGCTAGAATTCGTCGAACTATAACGATTTCAGTAAAAATTTCGTTACCTTATAACGCTTTTTGAGGAGTTATTTCGAAAGGAAGATTCGGGACTTTCGGACCGATGCGAAAAAATTCTGAGTCCACGTCCCGGTTAGGTAGGTCCGGAGGGTGAAATTTTGTAAAAAAAAAAAAGAAATCGTTACGTTCGGCTAGAATTCGTCGAACTATGACGATTTCAGTAAAAATTTCGTTACCTTATAACGCTTTTTGAGGAGTTATTTCGTAAGGAAGATTCGGGACTTTCGGACCGATGCGAAAAAATTCTAAGTCCCACGTCCCGGTTAGGTAGGTCCGGAGGGTGAAATTTTGAAAAAATAAAAGGAAATCGTTACGTTCGGCTAGAATTCGTCGAACTATAACGATTTCAGTAAAAATTTCGTTATCTTATAACGCTTTTTGAGGAGTTATTTCGAAAGGAAGATTCGGGACTTTCGGACCGATGCGAAAAAATTCTGAGCCACACGTCCCGGTTAGGTAGGTCCGGAGGGTGAAATTTTGTAAAAAATAAAAAGAAATCGTTACGTTCGGCTAGAATTCGTCGAACTATAACGATTTCAGTAAAAATTTCGTTACCTTATAACGCTTTTTGAGGAGTTATTTCGTAAGGAAGATTCGGGACTTTCGGACCGATGCGAAAAAATTCTGAGTCCCACGTCCCGGTTAGGTAGGTCCGGAGGGTGAAATTTTGTAAAAAATAAAAAGAAATCGTTACGTTCGGCTAGAATTCGTCGAACTATAACGATTTCAGTAAAAATTTCGTTACCTTATAACGCTTTTTGAGGAGTTATTTCGAAAGGAAGATTCGGGACTTTCGGACCGATGCGAAAAAATTCTGAGTCCCACGTCCCGGTTAGGTAGGTCCGGAGGGTGAAATTTTTTAAAAAAAATAAAAGAAATCGTTACGTTCGGCTAGAATTCGTCGAACTATAACGATTTCAGTAAAATTTCGTTACCTTATAACGCTTTTTGAGGAGTTATTTCGTAAGGAAGATTCGGGACTTTCGGACCGATGCGAAAAAATTCTAAGTCCCACGTCCCGGTTAGGTAGGTCCGGAGGGTGAAATTTTTAAAAAAAAAAAAGAAATCGTTACGTTCGGCTAGAATTCGTCGAACTATAACGATTTCAGTAAAAATTTCGTTACCTTATAACGCTTTTTGAGGAGTTATTTCGAAAGGAAGATTCGGGACTTTCGGACCGATGCGAAAAAATTCTGAGTCCCACGTCCCGGTTAGGTAGGTCCGGAGGGTGAAATTTTTAAAAAATAAAAGAAATCGTTACGTTCGGCTAGAATTCGTGGAACTATAACGATTTCAGTAAAAATTTCGTTACCTTATAACGCTTTTTGAGGAGTTATTTCGTAAGGAAGATTCGGGACTTTCGGACCGATGCGAAAAAATCTGAGTCCCACGTCCCGGTTAGGTAGGTCCGGAGGGTGAAATTTTGTAAAAAATAAAAAGAAATCGTTACGTTCGGCTAGAATTCGTCGAACTATAACGATTTCAGTAAAAATTTCGTTACCTTATAACGCTTTTTGAGGAGTTATTTCGTAAGGAAGATTCGGGACTTTCGGACCGATGCGAAAAAATTCTGAGTCCCACGTCCCGGTTAGGTAGGTCCGGAGGGTGAAATTTTTTAAAAAATAAAAAGAAATCGTTACGTTCGGCTAGAATTCGTCGAACTATAACGATTTCAGTAAAAATTTCGTTACCTTATAACGCTTTTTGAGGAGTTATTTCGAAAGGAAGATTCGGGACTTTCGGACCGATGCGAAAAAATTTCTGAGTCCCACGTCCCGGTTAGGTAGGTCCGGAGGGTGAAATTTTTTAAAAAATAAAAAAGAAATCGTTACGTTCGGCTAGAATTTGTGGAACTATAACGATTTCAGTAAAAATTTCGTTATCTTATAACGCTTTTTGAGGAGTTATTTCGAAAGGAAGATTCGGGACTTTCGGACCGATGCGAAAAAATTCTGAGTCCCACGTCCCGGTTAGGTAGGTCCGGAGGGTGAAATTTTGTAAAAAATAAAAAGAAATCGTTACGTTCGGCTAGAATTCGTCGAACTCTGACGATTTCAGTAAAAATTTCGTTACCTTATAACGCTTTTTGAGGAGGTATTTCGTAAGGAAGATTCGGGACTTTCGGACCGATGCGAAAAAATTCTAAGTCCCACGTCCCGGTTAGGTAGGTCCGGAGGGTGAAATTTTTTAAAAAATAAAAAGAAATCGTTACGTTCGGCTAGAATTTGTGGAACTATAACGATTTCAGTAAAAATTTCGTTATCTTATAACGCTTTTTGAGGAGTTATTTCGAAAGGAAGATTCGGGACTTTCGGACCGATGCGAAAAAATTCTAAGTCCCACGTCCCGGTTAGGTAGGTCCGGAGGGTGAAATTTTTAAAAAAATAAAAAGAAATCGTTACGTTCGGCTAGAATTCGTAGAACTATAACGATTTCAGTAAAAATTCGTTACCTTATAACGCTTTTTGAGGAGTTATTTCGTAAGGAAGATTCGGGACTTTCGGACCGATGCGAAAAAATTCTGAGTCCCACGTCCCGGTTAGGTAGGTCCGGAGGATGAAATTTTGTAAAAAAATAAAAAGAAATCGTTACGTTCGGCTAGAATTCGTCGAACTCTGACGATGTCAGTAAAAATTTCGTTACCTTATAACGCTTTTTGAGGAGGTATTTCGTAAGGAAGATTCGGGACTTTGGGACCGATGCGGAAAAATTCTGAGTCCCACGTCCCGGTTAAGTAGGTCCGGAGGGTGAAATTTTTTAAAAAAATAAAAAGAAATCGTTACGTACGGCTAGAATTAGTGGAACTATAACGATTTCAGTAAAAATTTCGTTACCTTATAACGCTTTTTGATGAGTTATTTCGTAAGGAAGATTCGGGACTTTCGGACCGATGCGAAAAAATTCTAAGTCCCACGTCCCGGTTAGGTAGGTCCGGAGGGTGAAATTTTGTAAAAAAATAAAAAGAAATCGTTACGTTCGGCTAGAATTCGTCGAACTATGACGATTTCAGTAAAAATTTCGTTACCTTATAACGCTTTTTGAGGAGGTATTTCGTAAGGAAGATTCGGGACTTTCGGACCGATGCGAAAAAATTCTGAGTCCCACGTCCCGGTTAGGTAGGTCCGGAGGGTGAAATTTTGTAAAAAATAAAAAGAAATCGTTACGTTCGGCTAGAATTCGTCGAACTATAACGATTTCAGTAAAAATTTCGTTACCTTATAACGCTTTTTGAGGAGTTATTTCGTAAGGAAGATTCGGGACTTTCGGACCGATGCGAAAAAATTCTGAGTCCCACGTCCCGGTTAGGTAGGTCCGGAGGGTGAAATTTTTTAAAAAAATAAAAAGAAATCGTTACGTTCGGCTAGAATTCGTCGAACTATAACGATTTCAGTAAAAATTTCGTTACCTTATAACGCTTTTTGAGGAGGTATTTCGAAAGGAAGATTCGGGACTTTCGGACCGATGCGAAAAAATTCTGAGTCCCACGTCCCGGTTAGGTAGGTCCGGAGGGTGAAATTTTTTAAAAAAATAAAAAGAAATCGTTACGTTCGGCTAGAATTCGTCGAACTATAACGATTTCAGTAAAAATTTCGTTACCTTATAACGCTTTTTGAGGAGTTATTTCGTAAGGAAGATTCGGGACTTTCGGACCGATGCGAAAAAATTCTGAGTCCCACGTCCCGGTTAGGTAGGTCCGGAGGGTGAAATTTTTTAAAAAATAAAAAAGAAATCGTTACGTTCGGCTAGAATTTCGTGGAACTATAACGATTTCAGTAAAAATTTCGTTACCTTATAACGCTTTTTGAGGAGGTATTTCGTAAGGAAGATTCGGGACTTTCGGACCGATGCGAAAAAATTTCTGAGTCCCACGTCCCGGTTAGGTAGGTCCGGAGGGTGAAATTTTGTAAAAAAATAAAAAGAAATCGTTACGTTCGGCTAGAATTCGTCGAACTATGACGATTTCAGTAAAAATTTCGTTACCTTATAACGCTTTTTGAGGAGTTATTTCGAAAGGAAGATTCGGGACTTTCGGACCGATGCGAAAAAATTCTGAGTCCCACGTCCCGGTTAGGTAGGTCCGGAGGGTGAAATTTTTAAAAAATAAAAAAAGAAATCGTTACGTTCGGCTAGAATTCGTGGAACTATAACGATTTCAGTAAAAAATTCGTTATCTTATAACGCTTTTTGAGGAGTTATTTCGAAAGGAAGATTCGGGACTTTCGGACCGATGCGAAAAAATTCTGAGTCCCACGTCCCGGTTAGGTAGGTCCGGAGGGTGAAATTTTGTAAAAAAAAAAAAGAAATCGTTACGTTCGGCTAGAATTCGTCGAACTCTGACGATTTCAGTAAAAATTCGTTACCTTATAACGCTTTTTGAGGAGGTTATTTCGTAAGGAAGATTCGGGACTTTCGGACCGATGCGAAAAAATTCTGAGTCCCACGTCCCGGTTAGGTAGGTCCGGAGGGTGAAATTTTGTAAAAAAAAAAAAAGAAATCGTTACGTTCGGCTAGAATTCGTGGAACTATAACGATTTCAGTAAAAATTTCGTTACCTTATAACGCTTTTTGAGGAGTTATTTCGTAAGGAAGATTCGGGACTTTCGGACCGATGCGAAAAAATTCTGAGTCCCACGTCCCGGTTAGGTAGGTCCGGAGGGTGAAATTTTTAAAAAATAAAAAGAAATCGTTACGTTCGGCTAGAATTCGTGGAACTATAACGATTTCAGTAAAAATTTTCGTTACCTTATAACGCTTTTTGAGGAGTTATTTCGTAAGGAAGATTCGGGACTTTCGGACCGATGCGAAAAAAATTCTGAGTCCCACGTCCCGGTTAGGTAGGTCCGGAGGGTGAAATTTTTAAAAAAAAAAAAGAAATCGTTACGTTCGGCTAGAATTGTCGAACTATAACGATTTCAGTAAAAATTTCGTTACCTTATAACGCTTTTTGAGGAGTTATTTCGTAAGGAAGATTCGGGACTTTCGGACCGATGCGAAAAAATTCTGAGTCCCACGTCCCGGTTAGGTAGGTCCGGAGGGTGAAATTTTGTAAAAAATAAAAAAGAAATCGTTACGTTCGGCTAGAATTCGTCGAACTATAACGATTTCAGTAAAAATTTCGTTACCTTATAACGCTTTTTGAGGAGTTATTTCGTAAGGAAGATTCGGGACTTTCGGACCGATGCGAAAAAATTCTGAGTCCCACGTCCCGGTTAGGTAGGTCCGGAGGGTGAAATTTTGTAAAAAATAAAAAGAAATCGTTACGTTCGGCTAGAATTCGTCGAACTATAACGATTTCAGTAAAAATTTCGTTACCTTATAACGCTTTTTGAGGAGTTATTTCGAAAGGAAGATTCGGGACTTTCGGACCGATGCGAAAAAATTCTGAGTCCCACGTCCCGGTTAGGTAGGTCCGGAGGGTGAAATTTTGTAAAAAAATAAAAAAAATCGTTACGTTCGGCTAGAATTCGTCGAACTATAACGATTTCAGTAAAAATTTCGTTACCTTATAACGCTTTTTGAGGAGTTATTTCGAAAGGAAGATTCGGGACTTTCGGACCGATGCGAAAAAATTCTAAGTCCCACGTCCCGGTTAGGTAGGTCCGGAGGGTGAAATTTTGTAAAAAATAAAAAGAAATCGTTACGTTCGGCTAGAATTCGTCGAACTATAACGATTTCAGTAAAAATTTCGTTATCTTATAACGCTTTTTGAGGAGTTATTTCGTAAGGAAGATTCGGGACTTTCGGACCGATGCGAAAAAATTCTGAGTCCCACGTCCCGGTTAGGTAGGTCCGGAGGGTGAAATTTTTTAAAAAATAAAAAGAAATCGTTACGTTCGGCTAGAATTCGTCGAACTATAACGATTTCAGTAAAAATTTCGTTACCTTATAACGCTTTTTGAGGAGTTATTTCGTAAGGAAGATTCGGGACTTTCGGACCGATGCGAAAAAATTCTGAGTCCCACGTCCCGGTTAGGTAGGTCCGGAGGGTGAAATTTTTTAAAAAAAAAAAAAAAATCGTTACGTTCGGCTAGAATTCGTCGAACTATAACGATTTCAGTAAAAATTTCGTTACCTTATAACGCTTTTTGAGGAGTTATTTCGAAAGGAAGATTCGGGACTTTCGGACCGATGCGAAAAAATTCTGAGTCCCACGTCCCGGTTAGGTAGGTCCGGAGGGTGAAATTTTTTAAAAAAAAAAAAAAAATCGTTACGTTCGGCTAGAATTCGTGGAACTATAACGATTTCAGTAAAATTTCGTTACCTTATAACGCTTTTTGAGGAGTTATTTCGAAAGGAAGATTCGGGACTTTCGGACCGATGCGAAAAAATTCTGAGTCCCACGTCCCGGTTAGGTAGGTCCGGAGGGTGAAATTTTGTAAAAAATAAAAGAAATCGTTACGTTCGGCTAGAATTCGTCGAACTCGACGATTTCAGTAAAAATTTCGTTACCTTATAACGCTTTTTGAGGAGTTATTTCGTAAGGAAGATTCGGGACTTTCGGACCGATGCGAAAAAATTCTAAGTCCCACGTCCCGGTTAGGTAGGTCCGGAGGGTGAAATTTTTTAAAAAATAAAAAGAAATCGTTACGTTCGGCTAGAATTCGTCGAACTATAACGATTTCAGTAAAAATTTCGTTACCTTATAACGCTTTTTGAGGAGTTATTTCGTAAGGGAAGATTCGGGACTTTCGGACCGATGCGAAAAAATTCTGAGTCCCACGTCCCGGTTAGGTAGGTCCGGAGGGTGAAATTTTGTAAAAATAAAAAGAAATCGTTACGTTCGGCTAGAATTCGTCGAACTATAACGATTTCAGTAAAAATTTCGTTACCTTATAACGCTTTTTGAGGAGTTATTTCGAAAGGAAGATTCGGGACTTTCGGACCGATGCGAAAAAATTCTGAGTCCCACGTCCCGGTTAGGTAGGTCCGGAGGGTGAAATTTTGTAAAAAAATAAAAAGAAATCGTTACGTTCGGCTAGAATTCGTCGAACTCTAACGATTTCAGTAAAATTTCGTTACCTTATAACGCTTTTTGAGGAGGTATTTCGTAAGGAAGATTCGGGACTTTCGGACCGATGCGAAAAAATTCTAAGTCCCACGTCCCGGTTAGGTAGGTCCGGAGGGTGAAATTTTGTAAAAAATAAAAAGAAATCGTTACGTTCGGCTAGAATTCGTCGAACTATAACGATTTCAGTAAAAATTTCGTTACCTTATAACGCTTTTTGAGGAGTTATTTCGTAAGGAAGATTCGGGACTTTCGGACCGATGCGAAAAAATTCTGAGTCCCACGTCCCGGTTAGGTAGGTCCGGAGGGTGAAATTTTGTAAAAAATAAAAAGAAATCGTTACGTTCGGCTAGAATTCGTCGAACTATAACGATTTCAGTAAAAATTCGTTACCTTATAACGCTTTTTGAGGAGTTATTTCGTAAGGAAGATTCGGGACTTTCGGACCGATGCGAAAAAATTCTGAGTCCCACGTCCCGGTTAGGTAGGTCCGGAGGATGAAATTTTGTGAAAAATAAAAAAAAATCGTTACGTTCGGCTAGAATTCGTCGAACTATAACGATTTCAGTAAAAATTTCGTTACCTTATAACGCTTTTTTGAGGAGGTATTTCGAAAGGAAGATTCGGGACTTTCGGACCGATGCGAAAAAATTCTGAGTCCCACGTCCCGGTTAGGTAGGTCCGGAGGGTGAAATTTTTTAAAAAATAAAAAGAAATCGTTACGTTCGGCTAGAATTCGTCGAACTATAACGATTTCAGTAAAAATTTCGTTACCTTATAACGCTTTTTGGGAGGTTATTTCGTAAGGAAGATTCGGGACTTTCGGACCGATGCGAAAAAATTCTAAGTCCCACGTCCCGGTTAGGTAGGTCCGGAGGGTGAAATTTTGTAAAAAAATAAAAGAAATCGTTACGTTCGGCTAGAATTCGTCGAACTATAACGATTTCAGTAAAAATTCGTTATCTTATAACGCTTTTCGAGGAGTTATTTCGAAAGGAAGATCCGGGACTTTCGGACCGATGCGAAAAAATTCTGAGTCCCACGTCCCGGTTAAGTAGGTCCGGAGGGTGAAATTTTTAAAAAATAAAAGAAATCGTTACGTACGGCTAGAATTAGTGGAACTATAACGATTTCAGTAAAAAAATTTCGTTACCTTATAACGCTTTTTGATGAGGTATTTCGTAAGAAAGATTCGGGACTCTCGGACCGATGCGAAAAATTCTGAGTCCCACGTCCCGGTTAGGTAGGTCCGGAGGGTGAAATTTTGTAAAAAAAAAAAGAAATCGTTACGTTCGGCTAGAATTCGTCGAACTATAACGATTTCAGTAAAAATTCGTACTTATAACGTTTTTGAGGATTATTAAAGTGGACCCTTTCCAAACAATTTTAGTTCTTTTCTAGCTTGCTGGTTGGTGGGTGTGAATGGTTGTTTTAAAAAAGAAATCTTTGCGTGCGGCGAATTGGGAAGACTATTACTAAAAAATTCGTTATTTAACGCTTTTTGAGGAGTTATTTGGCGAAGATTCGGGACTTTTGGACCGATGCGAAAAAATTCTGAGTCCCACGTCCCGGTTAGGTAGGTCCGGAGGGTGAAATTTTGTAAAAAATAAAAAGAAATCGTTACGTTCGGCTAGAATTCGTGGAACTATAACGATTTCAGTAAAAATTTCGTTACCTTATAACGCTTTTTGAGGAGTTATTTCGTAAGGAAGATTCGGGACTTTCGGACCGATGCGAAAAAATTCTGAGTCCCACGTCCCGGTTAGGTAGGTCCGGCGGGTGAAATTTTTAAAAAAATAAAAAGAAATCGTTACGTTCGGCTAGAATTTGTGGAACTATAACGATTTCAGTAAAAATTTCGTTACCTTATAACGCTTTTTGAGGAGTTATTTCGAAAGGAAGATTCGGTACTTTCGGACCGATGCGAAAAAATTCTGAGTCCCACGTCCCGGTTAGGTAGGTCCGGAGGGTGAAATTTTGTAAAAAAAAAAAGAAATCGTTACGTTCGGCTAGAATTTGTCGAACTATAACGATTTCAGTAAAAATTTCGTTACCTTATAACGCTTTTTGAGGAGTTATTTCGAAAGGAAGATTCGGGACTTTCGGACCGATGCGAAAAAATTCTAAGTCCCACGTCCCGGTTAGGTAGGTCCGGAGGGTGAAATTTTTTAAAAAATAAAAAGAAATCGTTACGTTCGGCTAGAATTCGTCGAACTATAACGATTTCAGTAAAAATTTCGTTACCTTATAACGCTTTTTGAGGAGGTTATTTCGTAAGGAAGATTCGGGACTTTCGGACCGATGCGAAAAATTCTGAGTCCCACGTCCCGGTTAGGTAGGTCCGGAGGGTGAAATTTTTAAAAAAATAAAAAGAAATCGTTACGTTCGGCTAGAATTCGTCGAACTATAACGATTTCAGTAAAAATTTCGTTACCTTATAACGCTTTTTGAGGAGTTATTTCGTAAGGAAGATTCGGGACTTTCGGACCGATGCGAAAAAATTCTGAGTCCCACGTCCCGGTTAGGTAGGTCCGGAGGGTGAAATTTTTAAAAAAATAAAAAGAAATCGTTACGTTCGGCTAGAATTCGTGGAACTATAACGATTTCAGTAAAAATTTCGTTACCTTATAACGCTTTTTGAGGAGTTATTTCGTAAGGAAGATTCGGGACTTTCGGACCGATGCGAAAAAATTCTGAGTCCCACGTCCCGGTTAGGTAGGTCCGGAGGGTGAAATTTTGTAAAAAATAAAAAGAAATCGTTACGTTCGGCTAGAATTCGTCGAACTATAACGATTTCAGTAAAAATTTCGTTACCTTATAACGCTTTTTGAGGAGTTATTTCGTAAGGAAGATTCGGGACTTTCGGACCGATGCGAAAAAATTCTGAGTCCCACGTCCCGGTTAGGTAGGTCCGGAGGGTGAAATTTTTAAAAAATAAAAAGAAATCGTTACGTTCGGCTAGAATTCGTCGAACTATAACGATTTCAGTAAAAATTTCGTTACCTTATAACGCTTTTTGAGGAGTTATTTCGAAAGGAAGATTCGGGACTTTCGGACCGATGCGAAAAAATTCTGAGTCCCACGTTCCGGTTAGGTAGGTCCGGAGGGTGAAATTTTTTAAAAAAAAAAAGAAATCGTTACGTTCGGCTAGAATTCGTCGAACTATGACGATTTCAGTAAAAATTTCGTTACCTTATAACGCTTTTTGAGGAGTTATTTCGTAAGGAAGATTCGGGACTTTCGGACCGATGCGAAAAAATTTCTGAGTCCCACGTCCCGGTTAGGTAGGTCCGGAGGGTGAAATTTTTAAAAAATAAAAAGAAATCGTTACGTTCGGCTAGAATTTGTGGAACTATAACGATTTCAGTAAAAATTTCGTTACCTTATAACGCTTTTTTTGAGGAGTTATTTCGTAAGGAAGATTCGGGACTTTCGGACCGATGCGAAAAAATTCTGAGTCCCACGTCCCGGTTAGGTAGGTCCGGAGGGTGAAATTTTGTAAAAAAAAAAAGAAATCGTTACGTTCGGCTAGAATTCGTCGAACTATAACGATTTCAGTAAAAATTTCGTTACCTTATAACGCTTTTTGAGGAGTTATTTCGTAAGGAAGATTCGGGACTTTCGGACCGATGCGAAAAAATTCTGAGTCCCACGTCCCGGTTAGGTAGGTCCGGAGGGTGAAATTTTGTAAAAAAAAAAAAAGAAATCGTTACGTTCGGCTAGAATTCGTCGAACTATAACGATTTCAGTAAAAATTTTCGTTACCTTATAACGCTTTTTGAGGAGTTATTTCGTAAGGAAGATTCGGGACTTTCGGACCGATGCGAAAAAATTCTAAGTCCCACGTCCCGGTTAGGTAGGTCCGGAGGGTGAAATTTTTAAAAAAATAAAAAGAAATCGTTACGTTCGGCTAGAATTCGTGGAACTATAACGATTTCAGTAAAAATTTCGTTACCTTATAACGCTTTTTGAGGAGTTATTTCGAAAGGAAGATTCGGGACTTTCGGACCGATGCGAAAAAATTCTAAGTCCCACGTCCCGGTTAGGTAGGTCCGGAGGGTGAAATTTTTAAAAAAATAAAAAAAAAATCGTTACGTTCGGCTAGAATTCGTCGAACTATAACGATTTCAGTAAAAATTTCGTTACCTTATAACGCTTTTTGAGGAGTTATTTCGTAAAGGAAGATTCGGGACTTTCGGACCGATGCGAAAAAATTCTGAGTCCCACGTCCCGGTTAGGTAGGTCCGGAGGGTGAAATTTTTTAAAAAATAAAAAAGAAATCGTTACGTTCGGCTAGAATTCGTCGAACTATAACGATTTCAGTAAAAATTTCGTTACCTTATAACGCTTTTTGAGGAGTTATTTCGAAAGGAAGATTCGGGACTTTCGGACCGATGCGAAAAAATTCTAAGTCCCACGTCCCGGTTAGGTAGGTCCGGAGGGTGAAATTTTGTAAAAAAAAAAAAAGAAATCGTTACGTTCGGCTAGAATTCGTCGAACTATAACGATTTCAGTAAAAATTTCGTTACCTTATAACGCTTTTTGAGGAGTTATTTCGTAAGGAAGATTCGGGACTTTCGGACCGATGCGAAAAAATTCTGAGTCCCACGTCCCGGTTAGGTAGGTCCGGAGGGTGAAATTTTGTAAAAAAATAAAAAGAAATCGTTACGTTCGGCTAGAATTCGTCGAACTATAACGATTTCAGTAAAAATTCGTTACCTTATAACGCTTTTTGAGGAGTTATTTCGTAAGGAAGATTCGGGACTTTCGGACCGATGCGAAAAAATTCTGAGTCCCACGTCCCGGTTAGGTAGGTCCGGAGGGTGAAATTTTTAAAAAAATAAAAAGAAATCGTTACGTTCGGCTAGAATTCGTCGAACTATAACGATTTCAGTAAAAATTCGTTACCTTATAACGCTTTTTGAGGAGTTATTTCGAAAGGAAGATTCGGGACTTTCGGACCGATGCGAAAAAAATTCTGAGTCCCACGTCCCGGTTAGGTAGGTCCGGAGGGTGAAATTTTTTAAAAAAATAAAAAGAAATCGTTACGTTCGGCTAGAATTCGTGGAACTATAACGATTTCAGTAAAAATTTCGTTACCTTATAACGCTTTTTGAGGAGTTATTTCGTAAGGAAGATTCGGGACTTTCGGACCGATGCGAGAAAAATTCTGAGTCCCACGTCCCGGTTAGGTAGGTCCGGAGGGTGAAATTTTTAAAAATAAAAAAAGAAATCGTTACGTTCGGCTAGAATTCGTCGAACTATAACGATTTCAGTAAAAATTTCGTTACCTTATAACGCTTTTTGAGGAGTTATTTCGTAAGGAAGATTCGGGACTTTCGGACCGATGCGAAAAAATTCTGAGTCCCACGTCCCGGTTAGGTAGGTCCGGAGGGTGAAATTTTGTAAAAACATAAAAAGAAATCGTTACGTTCGGCTAGAATTCGTCGAACTATAACGATTTCAGTAAAAATTTCGTTACCTTATAACGCTTTTTGAGGAGTTATTTCGAAAGGAAGATTCGGGACTTTCGGACCGATGCGAAAAAATTCTGAGTCCCACGTCCCGGTTAGGTAGGTCCGGAGGGTGAAATTTTTAAAAAAATAAAAAGAAATCGTTACGTTCGGCTAGAATTCGTGGAACTATAACGATTTCAGTAAAAATTTCGTTACCTTATAACGCTTTTTGAGGAGTTATTTCGTAAGGAAGATTCGGGACTTTCGGACCGATGCGAAAAAATTCTGAGTCCCACGTCCCGGTTAGGTAGGTCCGGAGGGTGAAATTTTGTAAAAAAATAAAAAGAAATCGTTACGTTCGGCTAGAATTCGTCGAACTATAACGATTTCAGTAAAAATTTCGTTACCTTATAACGCTTTTTGAGGAGTTATTTCGAAAGGAAGATTCGGGACTTTCGGACCGATGCGAAAAAATTCTGAGTCCACACGTCCCGGTTAGGTAGGTCCGGAGGGTGAAATTTTTAAAAAAAAAAAAGAAATCGTTACGTTCGGCTAGAATTCGTCGAACTATAACGATTTCAGTAAAAATTTCGTTACCTTATAACGCTTTTTTGAGGAGTTATTTCGAAAGGGAAGATTCGGGACTTTCGGACCGATGCGAAAAAATTCTGAGTCCCACGTCCCGGTTAGGTAGGTCCGGAGGGTGAAATTTTGTAAAAAATAAAAAGAAATCGTTACGTTCGGCTAGAATTCGTCGAACTATAACGATTTCAGTAAAAATTTCGTTACCTTATAACGCTTTTTGAGGAGTTATTTCGTAAGGAAGATTCGGGACTTTCGGACCGATGCGAAAAAAATTCTGAGTCCCACGTCCCGGTTAGGTAGGTCCGGAGGGTGAAATTTTTAAAAAATAAAAAGAAATCGTTACGTTCGGCTAGAATTCGTCGAACTATAACGATTTCAGTAAAAATTTCGTTACCTTATAACGCTTTTTGAGGAGTTATTTCGTAAAGGAAGATTCCGGGACTTTCGGACCGATGCGAAAAAAATTCTGAGTCCCACGTCCCGGTTAGGTAGGTCCGGAGGGTGAAATTTTTTTGTAAAAATGAAAGAAAGAAATCGTTACGTTCGGCTAGAATTTGTCGAACTATAACGATTTCAGTAAAAATTTCGTTACCTTATAACGCTTTTTGAGGAGTTATTTCGTAAGGAAGATTCGGGACTTTCGGACCGATGCGAAAAAATTCTGAGTCCCACGTCCCGGTTAGGTAGGTCCGGAGGGTGAAATTTTTTAAAAAAATAAAAAGAAATCGTTACGTTCGGCTAGAATTCGTCGAACTATAACGATTTCAGTAAAAATTTCGTTACCTTATAACGCTTTTTGAGGAGTTATTTCGAAAGGAAGATTCGGGACTTTCGGACCGATGCGAAAAAATTCTGAGTCCCACGTCCCGGTTAGGTAGGTCCGGAGGGTGAAATTTTGTAAAAAATTAAAAGAAATCGTTACGTTCGGCTAGGAATTCGTCGAACTATAACGATTTCAGTAAAAATTCGTGTTACCTTATAACGCTTTTTGAGGAGTTATTTCGTAAGGAAGATTCGGGACTTTCGGACCGATGCGAAAAAATTCTGAGTCCCACGTCCCGGTTAGGTAGGTCCGGAGGGTGAAATTTTTGTAAAAAATAAAAAAGAAATCGTTACGTTCGGCTAGAATTCGTCGAACTATAACGATTTCAGTAAAAATTTCGTTACCTTATAACGCTTTTTAGGAGGTTATTTCGTAAAGGAAGATTCGGGACTTTCGGACCGATGCGAAAAAATTCTAAGTCCCACGTCCCGGTTAGGTAGGTCCGGAGGGTGAAATTTTTTAAAAAATAAAAGAAGAAAATCGTTACGTTCGGCTAGAATTTGTCGAACTATAACGATTTCAGTAAAAATTTCGTTACCTTATAACGCTTTTTGAGGAGTTATTTCGTAAAGGAAGATTCGGGACTTTTCGGACCGATGCGGAAAAAATTCTGAAGTCCCACGTCCCGGTTAGGTAGGTCCGGAGGGTGAAATTTTTAAAAAATAAAAAGAAATCGTTACGTTCGGCTAGAATTCGTCGAACTATAACGATTTCAGTAAAAATTTCGTTACCTTATAACGCTTTTTGAGGAGTTATTTCGTAAGGAAGATTCGGGACTTTCGGACCGATGCGAAAAAATTCTGAGTCCCACGTCCCGGTTAGGTAGGTCCGGAGGGTGAAATTTTGTAAAAAAAAAAAGAAATCGTTACGTTCGGCTAGAATTCGTCGAACTATAACGATTTCAGTAAAAATTTCGTTACCTTATAACGCTTTTTGAGGAGTTATTTCGTAAGGAAGATTCGGGACTTTCGGACCGATGCGAAAAAATTCTGAGTCCCACGTCCCGGTTAGGTAGGTCCGGAGGGTGAAATTTTTAAAAAATAAAAAGAAATCGTTACGTTCGGCTAGAATTCGTCGAACTATAACGATTTCAGTAAAAATTTCGTTACCTTATAACGCTTTTTGAGGAGTTATTTCGTAAGGAAGATTCGGGACTTTCGGACCGATGCGAAAAAATTCTAAGTCCCACGTCCCGGTTAGGTAGGTCCGGAGGGTGAAATTTTGTAAAAAATAAAAAGAAATCGTTACGTTCGGCTAGAATTCGTCGAACTATAACGATTTCAGTAAAAATTTCGTTACCTTATAACGCTTTTTGAGGAGTTATTTCGAAAGGAAGATTCGGGACTTTCGGACCGATGCGAAAAAATTCTGAAGTCCCACGTCCCGGTTAGGTAGGTCCGGAGGGTGAAATTTTTAAAAAATAAAAAGAAATCGTTACGTTCGGCTAGAATTCGTCGAACTATAACGATTTCAGTAAAAATTTCGTTACCTTATAACGCTTTTTGAGGAGTTATTTCGAAAGGAAGATTCGGGACTTTCGGACCGATGCGAAAAAATTCTGAGTCCCACGTCCCGGTTAGGTAGGTCCGGAGGGTGAAATTTTTAAAAAAATAAAAAGAAATCGTTACGTTCGGCTAGAATTCGTCGAACTATAACGATTTCGGTAAAAATTTCGTTACCTTATAACGCTTTTTGAGGAGTTATTTCGTAAGGAAGATTCGGGACTTTCGGACCGATGCGAAAAAATTCTGAGTCCCCGTCCCGGTTAGGTAGGTCCGGAGGGTGAAATTTTTAAAAATAAAAAAGAAATCGTTACGTTCGGCTAGAATTCGTCGAACTATAACGATTTCAGTAAAAATTTTCGTTACCTTATAACGCTTTTTGAGGAGTTATTTCGTAAGGAAGATTCCGGGACTTTCGGACCGATGCGAAAAAATTTTAAGTCCCACGTCCCGGTTAGGTAGGTCCGGAGGGTGAAATTTTGTAAAAAATAAAAAGAAATCGTTACGTTCGGCTAGGAATTCGTCGAACTATAACGATTTCAGTAAAAATTTCGTTACCTTATAACGCTTTTGAGGAGTTATTTCGTAAGGAAGATTCGGGACTTTCGGACCGATGCGAAAAAATTCTGAGTCCCACGTCCCGGTTAGGTAGGTCCGGAGGGTGAAATTTTTAAAAAATAAAAAAGAAATCGTTACGTTCGGCTAGAATTCGTCGAACTATAACGATTTCAGTAAAATTTCGTTACCTTATAACGCTTTTTGAGGAGTTATTTCGTAAGGAAGATTCGGGACTTTCGGACCGATGCGAAAAAATTCTGAGTCCCACGTCCCGGTTAGGTAGGTCCGGAGGGGGTGAAATTTTTGTAAAAAATAAAAAGAAATCGTTACGTTCGGCTAGAATTCGTCGAACTATAACGATTTCAGTAAAAATTTCGTTACCTTATAACGCTTTTTGAGGAGGTTATTTCGTAAGGAAGATTCGGGACTTTCGGACCGATGCGAAAAAATTCTAAGTCCCACGTCCCGGTTAGGTAGGTCCGGAGGGTGAAATTTTTAAAAAATAAAAAGAAATCGTTACGTTCGGCTAGGAATTTGTGGAACTATAACGATTTCAGTAAAAATTTCGTTACCTTATAACGCTTTTTGAGGAGTTATTTCGTAAAGGAAGATTCGGGACTTTTCGGACCGATGCGAAAAAAATTCTGAGTCCCACGTCCCGGTTAGGTAGGTCCGGAGGGTGAAATTTTGTAAAAAAATAAAAAAAGAAATCGTTACGTTCGGCTAGAATTCGTCGAACTATGACGATTTCAGTAAAAATTTCGTTACCTTATAACGCTTTTTGAGGAGGTTTATTTCGTAAAGGAAGATTCGGGACTTTCGGACCGATGCGAAAAAATTCTAAGTCCCACGTCCCGGTTAGGTAGGTCCGGAGGGTGAAATTTTTTAAAAAAATAAAAGAAATCGTTACGTTCGGCTAGAATTCGTGGAACTATAACGATTTCAGTAAAAATTTCGTTACCTTATAACGCTTTTTGAGGAGTTATTTCGTAAGGAAGATTCGGGACTTTCGGACCGATGCGAAAAAATTCTAAGTCCCACGTCCCGGTTAGGTAGGTCCGGAGGGTGAAATTTTGTAAAAAATAAAAGAAAGAAATCGTTACGTTCGGCTAGAATTCGTGGAACTATAACGATTTCAGTAAAAATTTCGTTACCTTATAACGCTTTTTGAGGAGTTATTTCGTAAGGAAGATTCGGGACTTTCGGACCGATGCGAAAAAATTCTAAGTCCCACGTCCCGGTTAGGTAGGTCCGGAGGGTGAAATTTTGAAAAAAATAAAAGAGAAATCGTTACGTTCGGCTAGAATTTGTCGAACTATAACGATTTCAGTAAAAATTTCGTTACCTTATAACGCTTTTTGAGGAGTTATTTCGTAAGGAAGATTCGGGACTTTCGGACCGATGCGAAAAATTTTGAGTCCCACGTCCCGGTTAGGTAGGTCCGGAGGGTGAAATTTTGTAAAAAAAAAAGAAATCGTTACGTTCGGCTAGAATTCGTCGAACTATAACGATTTCAGTAAAAATTTCGTTACCTTATAACGCTTTTTGAGGAGTTATTTCGTAAGGAAGATTCGGGACTTTCGGACCGATGCGAAAAAATTCTGAGTCCCACGTCCCGGTTAGGTAGGTCCGGAGGGTGAAATTTTGTAAAAAAATAAAAGAAATCGTTACGTTCGGCTAGAATTCGTCGAACTATAACGATTTCAGTAAAAATTTCGTTACCTTATAACGCTTTTTGAGGAGTTATTTCGTAAGGAAGATTCGGGACTTTCGGACCGATGCGAAAAAATTTTAAGTCCCACGTCCCGGTTAGGTAGGTCCGGAGGGTGAAATTTTGTAAAAAATAAAAAGAAATCGTTACGTTCGGCTAGAATTCGTCGAACTATAACGATTTCAGTAAAAATTTCGTTACCTTATAACGCTTTTTGAGGGAGTTATTTCGTAAGGAAGATTCGGGACTTTCGGACCGATGCGAAAAAATTCTGAGTCCCACGTCCCGGTTAGGTAGGTCCGGAGGGTGAAATTTTTTTTAAAAATAAAAAAACGATCGTTACGTTCGGCTAGAATTCGTCGAACTATAACGATTTCAGTAAAAATTTCGTTACCTTATAACGCTTTTTGAGGAGTTATTTCGTAAGGAAGATTCGGGACTTTCGGACCGATGCGAAAAAAATTCTGAGTCCCACGTCCCGGTTAGGTAGGTCCGGAGGGTGAAATTTTTGTAAAAAATAAAAAGAAATCGTTACGTTCGGCTAGGAATTCGTCGAACTATAACGATTTCAGTAAAAATTTCGTTACCTTATAACGCTTTTTGAGGAGGTATTTCGTAAGGAAGATTCGGGACTTTCGGACCGATGCGAAAAAATTCTAGAGTCCCACGTCCCGGTTAGGTAGGTCCGGAGGGTGAAATTTTTAAAAAATAAAAAGAAATCGTTACGTTCGGCTAGAATTCGTCGGAACTATAACGATTTCAGTAAAAATTCGTTACCTTATAACGCTTTTTGAGGAGTTATTTCGTAAGGAAGATTCGGGACTTTCGGACCGATGCGAAAAAATTCTGAGTCCCACGTCCCGGTTAGGTAGGTCCGGAGGGTGAAATTTTGTAAAAAATAAAAAAGAAATCGTTACGTTCGGCTAGAATTCGTCGAACTATAACGATTTCAGTAAAAATTTCGTTACCTTATAACGCTTTTTGAGGAGTTATTTCGTAAGGAAGATTCGGGACTTTCGGACCGATGCGAAAAAATTCTAGAGTCCCACGTCCCGGTTAGGTTAGGTCCGGAGGGTGAAATTTTTAAAAAATAAAAGAAAATCGTTACGTTCGGCTAGAATTCGTCGAGACTATAACGATTTCAGTAAAAAATTTCGTTACCTTATAACGCGCTTTTGAGGAGTTATTTCGTAAGGAAGATTCGGGACTTTCGGACCGATGCGAAAAAATTCTGAGTCCCACGTCCGGTTAGGTAGGTCCGGAGGGTGAAATTTTGTAAAAAATAAAGAGAAATCGTTACGTTCGGCTAGAATTCGTCGAACTATAACGATTTCAGTTAAAATTTCGGTTACCTTATAACGCTTTTTGAGGGTTATTTCGTAAGGAAGATTCGGGACTTTCGGACCGATGCGAAAAAATTCTAAGTCCCACGTCCCGGTTAGGTAGGTCCGGAGGGTGAAATTTTGTAAAAAATAAAAGAAGAAAAAATCGTTACGTTCGGCTAGAATTCGTGGAACTATAACGATTTCAGTAAAAATTCGTTACCTTATAACGCTTTTTGAGGAGTTATTTCGTAAGGAAGATTCGGGACTTTCGGACCGATGCGAAAAAATTCTGAGTCCCACGTCCCGGTTAGGTAGGTCCGGAGGGTGAAATTTTTGTAAAAAAAAAAAGAAATCGTTACGTTCGGCTAGAATTCGTCGAACTATGACGATTTCAGTAAAAATTTCGTTACCTTATAACGCTTTTTGAGGAGGTATTTCGTAAGGAAGATTCGGGACTTTCGGACCGATGCGAAAAAATTCTAAGTCCCACGTCCCGGTTAGGTAGGTCCGGAGGGTGAAATTTTGTAAAAAAAAAAAAGAAATCGTTACGTTCGGCTAGAATTCGTCGAACTATAACGATTTCAGTAAAAATTCGTTACCTTATAACGCTTTTTGGGAGGAGTTATTTCGTAAGGAAGATTCGGGACTTTCGGACCGATGCGAAAAAATTCTGAGTCCCACGTCCCGGTTAGGTAGGTCCGGAGGGTGAAATTTTGTAAAAAATAAAAGAAAGAAATCGTTACGTTCGGCTAGAATTCGTCGAACTATAACGATTTCAGTAAAAATTTCGTTACCTTATAACGCTTTTTGAGGAGTTATTTCGTAAGGAAGATTCGGGACTTTCGGACCGATGCGAAAAAATTCTGAAGTCCCACGTCCCGGTTAGGTAGGTCCGGAGGGTGAAATTTTTTAAAAAAAAAAGAAAATCGTTACGTTCGGCTAGAATTCGTCGAACTATAACGATTTCAGTAAAAATTTCGTTACCTTATAACGCTTTTTGAGGAGTTATTTCGTAAGGAAGATTCGGGACTTTTCGGACCGATGCGAAAAAATTCTGAGTCCCACGTCCCGGTTAGGTAGGTCCGGAAGGGTGAAATTTTGTAAAAAATAAAAGAAAAAATCGTTACGTTCGGCTAGAATTCGTCGAACTATAACGATTTCAGTAAAAATTTCGTTACCTTATAACGCTTTTTGAGGAGTTATTTCGTAAGGAAGATTCGGGACTTTCGGACCGATGCGAAAAAATTCTGAGTCCCACGTCCCGGTTAGGTAGGTCCGGAGGGTGAAATTTTTAAAAAATAAAAAGAAATCGTTACGTTCGGCTAGAATTCGTCGAACTATAACGATTTCAGTAAAAATTCTCGTTACCTTATAACGCTTTTTGAGGAGTTATTTCGTAAGGAAGATTCGGGACTTTCGGACCGATGCGAAAAAATTCTGAGTCCCACGTCCCGGTTAGGTAGGTCCGGAGGGTGAAATTTTGTAAAAAATAAAAGAAGAAATCGTTACGTTCGGCTAGAATTCGTCGAACTATAACGATTTCAGTAAAATTTTCGTTACCTTATAACGCTTTTTGAGGAGGTTATTTCGAAAGGAAGATTCGGGACTTCTCGGACCGATGCGAAAAAATTCTGAAGTCCCACGTCCCGGTTAGGTAGGTCCGGAGGGTGAAATTTTGTAAAAAAAAAAAAAGAAATCGTTACGTTCGGCTAGAATTCGTCGAAACTATAACGATTTCAGTAAAAATTTCGTTACCTTATAACGCTTTTTGAGGAGGTATTTCGTAAGGAAGATTCGGGACTTTCGGACCGATGCGAAAAAATTCTGAGTCCCACGTCCCGGTTAGGTAGGTCCGGAGGGTGAAATTTTGTTAAAAAAGAAAAAATCGTTACGTTCGGCTAGAATTCGTGGAACTATAACGATTTCAGTAAAAATTTCGTTACCTTATAACGCTTTTTGAGGAGTTATTTCGTAAAGGAAGATTCGGGACTTTCGGACCGATGCGAAAAAATTCTGAGTCCCACGTCCCGGTTAGGTAGGTCCGGAGGGTGAAATTTTGTAAAAAAATAAAAAGAAATCGTTACGTTCGGCTAGAATTCGTCGAACTATAACGATTTCAGTAAAAATTTCGTTACCTTATAACGCTTTTTGAGGAGTTATTTCGTAAGGAAGATTCGGGACTTTCGGACCGATGCGAAAAAATTCTGAGTCCCACGTCCCGGTTAGGTAGGTCCGGAGGGTGAAATTTTTAAAAAATAAAAAGAAATCGTTACGTTCGGCTAGAATTCGTGGAACTATAACGATTTCAGTAAAAATTTCGTTACCTTATAACGCTTTTTGAGGAGTTATTTCGTAAGGAAGATTCGGGACTTTCGGACCGATGCGAAAAAATTCTGAGTCCCACGTCCCGGTTAGGTAGGTCCGGAGGGTGAAATTTTTTAAAAAATAAAAAGAAATCGTTACGTTCGGCTAGAATTCGTCGAACTATAACGATTTCAGTAAAAATTTCGTTACCTTATAACGCTTTTTGAGGAGTTATTTCGTAAGGAAGATTCGGGACTTTCGGACCGATGCGAAAAAATTCTGAGTCCCACGTCCCGGTTAGGTAGGTCCGGAGGGTGAAATTTTTAAAAAATAAAAAGAAATCGTTACGTTCGGCTAGAATTCGTCGAACTATAACGATTTCAGTAAAAATTTCGTTACCTTATAACGCTTTTTGAGGAGTTATTTCGTAAGGAAGATTCGGGACTTTCGGACCGATGCGAAAAAATTCTAAGTCCCACGTCCCGGTTAGGTAGGTCCGGAGGGTGAAATTTTGTAAAAAAATAAAAAGAAATCGTTACGTTCGGCTAGAATTCGTCGAACTATAACGATTTCAGTAAAAATTTCGTTACCTTATAACGCTTTTTGAGGAGTTATTTCGTAAGGAAGATTCGGGACTTTCGGACCGATGCGAAAAAATTCTGAGTCCCACGTCCCGGTTAGGTAGGTCCGGAGGGTGAAATTTTGTAAAAAATAAAAAAGAAATCGTTACGTTCGGCTAGAATTCGTCGAACTATAACGATTTCAGTAAAAATTTCGTTACCTTATAACGCTTTTTGAGGAGTTATTTCGAAAGGAAGATTCGGGACTTTCGGACCGATGCGAAAAAATTCTGAGTCCCACGTCCCGGTTAGGTAGGTCCGGAGGGTGAAATTTTTTAAAAATAAAAAAGAAATCGTTACGTTCGGCTAGAATTCGTCGAACTATAACGATTTCAGTAAAAATTTCGTTACCTTATAACGCTTTTTGAGGAGTTATTTCGTAAGGAAGATTCGGGACTTTCGGACCGATGCGAAAAAATTCTGAAGTCCCACGTCCCGGTTAGGTTAGTAGGTCCGGAGGGTGAAGTTTTTTGTTAAAAAATAAAAGAGAAATCGTTACGTTCGGCTAGAATTCGTGGAACTATAACGATTTCAGTAAAAATTTCGTTACCTTATAACGCTTTTTGAGGAGTTATTTCGTAAGGAAGATTCGGGACTTTCGGACCGATGCGAAAAAATTCTGAGTCCCACGTCCCGGTTAGGTAGGTCCGGAGGGTGAAATTTTGTAAAAAATAAAAGAAAATCGTTACGTTCGGCTAGAATTCGTCGAACTATAACGATTTCAGTAAAAATTTCGTTACCTTATAACGCTTTTTGAGGAGTTATTTCGTAAGGGAAGATTCGGGACTTTCGGACCGATGCGAAAAAATTCTAAGTCCCACGTCCCGGTTAGGTAGGTCCGGAGGGTGAAATTTTGTAAAAAATAAAAAAAAAATCGTTACGTTCGGCTAGAATTCGTGGAACTATAACGATTTCAGTAAAAATTTCGTTACCTTATAACGCTTTTTGAGGAGTTATTTCGTAAGGAAGATTCGGGACTTTCGGACCGATGCGAAAAAATTCTGAGTCCCACGTCCCGGTTAGGTAGGTCCGGAGGGTGAAATTTTTGTAAAAAATAAAAAGAAATCGTTACGTTCGGCTAGAATTCGTGGAACTATAACGATTTCAGTAAAAATTTCGTTACCTTATAACGCTTTTTGAGGAGTTATTTCGTAAGGAAGATTCGGGACTTTCGGACCGATGCGAAAAAATTCTGAGTCCCACGTCCCGGTTAGGTAGGTCCGGAGGGTGAAATTTTTAAAAAATAAAAAGAAATCGTTACGTTCGGCTAGAATTCGTCGAACTATAACGATTTCAGTAAAAATTTCGTTACCTTATAACGCTTTTTGAGGAGTTATTTCGTAAGGAAGATTCGGGACTTTCGGACCGATGCGAAAAAATTCTGAGTCCCACGTCCCGGTTAGGTAGGTCCGGAGGGTGAAATTTTTAAAAAATAAAAAAGAAATCGTTACGTTCGGCTAGAATTCGTGGAACTATAACGATTTCAGTAAAAATTTCGTTACCTTATAACGCTTTTTGAGGAGTTATTTCGTAAGGGAAGATTCGGGACTTTCGGACCGATGCGAAAAAATTCTGAGTCCCACGTCCCGGTTAGGTAGGTCCGGAGGGTGAAATTTTTTAAAAAATAAAAGAAATCGTTACGTTCGGCTAGAATTCGTCGAACTATAACGATTTCAGTAAAAATTTCGTTACCTTATAACGCTTTTTGAGGAGTTATTTCGTAAGGAAGATTCGGGACTTTCGGACCGATGCGCGAAAAAATTCTGAGTCCCACGTCCCGGTTAGGTAGGTCCGGAGGGTGAAATTTTGTAAAAAAAATAAAAGAAATCGTTACGTTCGGCTAGAATTCGTGGAACTATAACGATTTCAGTAAAAATTTCGTTACCTTATAACGCTTTTTGAGGAGTTATTTCGTAAGGAAGATTCGGGACTTTCGGACCGATGCGAAAAAATTCTGAGTCCCACGTCCCGGTTAGGTAGGTCCGGAGGGTGAAATTTTTTAAAAAAACAAAGAGAAATCGTTACGTTCGGCTAGAATTCGTCGAACTATAACGATTTCAGTAAAAATTTCGTTACCTTATAACGCTTTTTGAGGAGTTATTTCGAAAGGAAGATTCGGGACTTTCGGACCGATGCGAAAAAATTCTGAGTCCCACGTCCCGGTTAGGTAGGTCCGGAGGGTGAAATTTTGTAAAAAATAAAAAAGAAATCGTTACGTTCGGCTAGAATTCGTCGAACTATGACGATTTCAGTAAAAATTTCGTTACCTTATAACGCTTTTTGAGGAGTTATTTCGTAAGGAAGATTCGGGACTTTCGGACCGATGCGAAAAAATTCTAAGTCCCACGTCCCGGTTAGGTAGGTCCGGAGGGTGAAATTTTGTAAAAAATAAAAAGAAATCGTTACGTTCGGCTAGAATTCGTCGAACTATAACGATTTCAGTAAAAATTTCGTTACCTTATAACGCTTTTTGAGGAGTTATTTCGTGAAGGAAGATTCGGGACTTTCGGACCGATGCGAAAAAATTCTGAGTCCCACGTCCCGGTTAGGTAGGTCCGGAGGGTGAAATTTTGTAAAAAATGAAAAAGAAATCGTTACGTTCGGCTAGAATTCGTCGAACTATGACGATTTCAGTAAAAATTTCGTTACCTTATAACGCTTTTTGAGGAGTTATTTCGTAAGGAAGATTCGGGACTTTCCGGACCGATGCGAAAAATTTTGAGTCCCACGTTTCGGTTAGGTAGGTCCGGAGGGTGAAATTTTGTAAAAAATAAAAAGAAATCGTTACGTTCGGCTAGAATTCGTGGAACTATAACGATTTCAGTAAAAATTTCGTTACCTTATAACGCTTTTTGAGGAGTTATTTCGTAAGGAAGATTCGGGACTTTCGGACCGATGCGAAAAATTCTGAGTCCCACGTCCCGGTTAGGTAGGTCCGGAGGGTGAAATTTTTTAAAAAATAAAAAAAGAAATCGTTACGTTCGGCTAGAATTCGTGGAACTATAACGATTTCAGTAAAAATTTCGTTACCTTATAACGCTTTTTGAGGAGTTATTTCGTAAGGAAGATTCGGGACTTTCGGACCGATGCGAAAAAATTCTGAGTCCCACGTCCCGGTTAGGTAGGTCCGGAGGGTGAAATTTTTAAAAAAATAAAAGAAATCGTTACGTTCGGCTAGAATTCGTCGAACTATAACGATTTCAGTAAAAATTTCGTTACCTTATAACGCTTTTTGAGGAGTTATTTCGAAAGGAAGATTCGGGACTTTCGGACCGATGCGAAAAAATTCTGAGTCCCACGTCCCGGTTAGGTAGGTCCGGAGGGTGAAATTTTGTAAAAATATAAAAGAAATCGTTACGTTCGGCTAGAATTCGTCGAACTATAACGATTTCAGTAAAAATTTCGTTACCTTATAACGCTTTTTGAGGAGTTATTTCGAAAGGAAGATTCGGGACTTTCGGACCGATGCGAAAAAATTCTGAGTCCCACGTCCCGGTTAGGTAGGTCCGGAGGGTGAAATTTTTGTAAAAAATAAAAAGAAATCGTTACGTTCGGCTAGAATTCGTCGAACTATAACGATTTCAGTAAAAATTTCGTTACCTTATAACGCTTTTTGAGGAGTTATTTCGTAAGGGAAGATTCGGGACTTTCGGACCGATGCGAAAAAATTCTGAGTCCCACGTCCCGGTTAGGTAGGTCCGGAGGGTGAAATTTTGTAAAAAATAAAAAGAAATCGTTACGTTCGGCTAGAATTCGTCGAACTATAACGATTTCAGTAAAAATTTCGTTACCTTATAACGCTTTTTGAGGAGTTATTTCGTAAGGAAGATTCGGGACTTTTGGACCGATGCGAAAAAATTCTAAGTCCCACGTCCCGGTTAGGTAGGTCCGGAGGGTGAAATTTTTTAAAAAAAAAAAGAAATCGTTACGTTCGGCTAGAATTCGTCGAACTATAACGATTTCAGTAAAAATTTCGTTACCTTATAACGCTTTTTGAGGAGGTATTTCGTAAGGAAGATTCGGGACTTTCGGACCGATGCGAAAAAATTCTAAGTCCCACGTCCCGGTTAGGTAGGTCCGGAGGGTGAAATTTTTTAAAAAAATAAAAAGAAATCGTTACGTTCGGCTAGAATTCGTCGAACTATAACGATTTCAGTAAAAATTTCGTTACCTTATAACGCTTTTTAGGAGGGTTATTTCGAAAGGAAGATTCGGGACTTTTGGACCGATGCGAAAAAATTTCTAAGTCCCACGTCCCGGTTAGGTAGGTCCGGAGGGTGAAATTTTGTAAAAAATAAAAGAGAAATCGTTACGTTCGGCTAGAATTCGTCGAACTATAACGATTTCAGTAAAAATTTCGTTACCTTATAACGCTTTTTGAGGAGTTATTTCGTAAAAGGAAGATTCGGGACTTTCGGACCGATGCGAAAAAATTCTGAAGTCCCACGTCCCGGTTAGGTAGGTCCGGAGGGTGAAATTTTGTAAAAAAATAAAAAGAAATCGTTACGTTCGGCTAGAATTCGTGGAACTATAACGATTTCAGTAAAAATTTCGTTACCTTATAACGCTTTTTGAGGAGTTATTTCGTAAGGAAGATTCGGGACTTTCGGACCGATGCGAAAAAATTCTGAGTCCCACGTCCCGGTTAGGTAGGTCCGGAGGGTGAAATTTTTAAAAAAATAAAAAGAAATCGTTACGTTCGGCTAGAATTCGTCGAACTATAACGATTTCAGTAAAAATTTCGTTACCTTATAACGCTTTTTGAGGAGTTATTTCGTAAGGAAGATTCGGGACTTTCGGACCGATGCGAAAAAATTCTAAGTCCCACGTCCCGGTTAGGTAGGTCCGGAGGGTGAAATTTTTTAAAAAATAAAAAGAAATCGTTACGTTCGGCTAGAATTCGTCGAACTATAACGATTTCAGTAAAAATTTCGTTACCTTATAACGCTTTTTGAGGAGTTATTTCGTAAGGAAGATTCGGGACTTTCGGACCGATGCGAAAAAATTCTGAGTCCCACGTCCCGGTTAGGTAGGTCCGGAGGGTGAAATTTTGTAAAAAAAAAAAGAAATCGTTACGTTCGGCTAGAATTTGTCGGAACTATAACGATTTCAGTAAAAATTTCGTTACCTTATAACGCTTTTTGAGGAGTTATTTCGTAAGGAAGATTCGGGACTTTCGGACCGATGCGAAAAAATTCTAAGTCCCACGTCCCGGTTAGGTAGGTCCGGAGGGTGAAATTTTTAAAAAAAAAAAGAAATCGTTACGTTCGGCTAGAATTCGTCGAACTATAACGATTTCAGTAAAAATTTCGTTACCTTATAACGCTTTTTGAGGAGTTATTTCGTAAGGAAGATTCGGGACTTTCGGACCGATGCGAAAAAATTCTGAGTCCCACGTCCCGGTTAGGTAGGTCCGGAGGGTGAAATTTTGTAAAAAATAAAAAGAAATCGTTACGTTCGGCTAGAATTCGTCGAACTATAACGATATCAGTAAAAATTTCGTTACCTTATAACGCTTTTTGAGGAGTTATTTCGAAAGGAAGATTCGGGACTTTTGGACCGATGCGAAAAAAATTTCTAGGTCCCACGTTCCGGTTAGGTAGGTCCGGAGGGTGAAATTTTGTAAAAAAATAAAAAGAAATCGTTACGTTCGGCTAGAATTCGTCGAACTCTGACGATTTCAGTAAAAATTTCGTTACCTTATAACGCTTTTTGAGGAGGTATTTCGTAAGGAAGATTCGGGACTTTCGGACCGATGCGAAAAAATTCTAAGTCCCACGTCCCGGTTAGGTAGGTCCGGAGGGTGAAATTTTTAAAAAAATAAAAAGAAATCGTTACGTTCGGCTAGAATTCGTCGAACTATAACGATTTCAGTAAAAATTTCGTTACCTTATAACGCTTTTTGAGGAGTTATTTCGTAAGGAAGATTCGGGACTTCTCGGACCGATGCGAAAAAATTCTAAGTCCCACGTCCCGGTTAGGTAGGTCCGGAGGGTGAAATTTTTAAAAAAAAAAAAGAAATCGTTACGTTCGGCTAGAATTCCTCGAACTATAACGATATCAGTAAAAATTTCGTTACCTTATAACGCTTTTTGAGGAGTTATTTCGAAAGGAAGATTCGGGACTTTCGGACCGATGCGAAAAAATTCTGAGTCCCACGTTTCGGTTAGGTAGGTCCGGAGGGTGAAATTTTGTAAAAAAATAAAAAGAAAGCGTTACGTTCGGCTAGAATTCGTCGAACTATAACGATATCAGTAAAAATTACGTTACCTTATAACGATTTTTGAGGAGTTATTTCGAAAGGAAGATTCGGGACTTTTGGACCGATGCGAAAAAATTTTAAGTCCCACGTTCCGGTTAGGTAGGTCCGGAGGGTGAAATTTTTGTAAAAAATAAAAAGAAATCGTTACGTTCGGCTAGAATTTGTGGAACTATAACGATTTCAGTAAAAATTTCGTTACCTTATAACGCTTTTTGAGGAGGTATTTCGTAAGGAAGATTCGGGACTTTCGGACCGATGCGAAAAAATTCTGAGTCCCACGTCCCGGTTAGGTAGGTCCGGAGGGTGAAATTTTTTAAAAAAATAAAAAGAAATCGTTACGTTCGGCTAGAATTCGTCGAACTATAACGATTTCAGTAAAAATTTCGTTACCTTATAACGCTTTTTGAGGAGTTATTTCGTAAGGAAGATTCGGGACTTTCGGACCGATGCGAAAAAATTCTGAGTCCCACGTCCCGGTTAGGTAGGTCCGGAGGGTGAAATTTTGTAAAAAATAAAAAGAAATCGTTACGTTCGGCTAGAATTCGTCGAACTATAACGATTTCAGTAAAAATTTCGTTACCTTATAACGCTTTTTGAGGAGTTATTTCGTAAGGAAGATTCGGGACTTTCGGACCGATGCGAAAAAATTCTGAGTCCCACGTCCCGGTTAGGTAGGTCCGGAGGGTGAAATTTTGTAAAAAAATGAAAAGAAATCGTTACGTTCGGCTAGAATTTGTGGAACTATAACGATTTCAGTAAAAATTTCGTTACCTTATAACGCTTTTTGAGGAGTTATTTCGTAAGGAAGATTCGGGACTTTCGGACCGATGCGAAAAAATTCTGAGTCCCACGTCCCGGTTAGGTAGGTCCGGCGGGTGAAATTTTTTAAAAAAATAAAAAGAAATCGTTACGTTCGGCTAGAATTCCTCGAACTATAACGATATCAGTAAAAATTTCGTTACCTTATAACGCTTTTTGAGGAGTTATTTCGAAAGGAAGATTCGGGACTTTCGGACCGATGCGAAAAAATTCTGAGTCCCACGTTTCGGTTAGGTAGGTCCGGAGGGTGAAATTTTGTAAAAAAATAAAAAGAAAGCGTTACGTTCGGCTAGAATTCGTCGAACTCTGACGATTTCAGTAAAAATTTCGTTACCTTATAACGCTTTTTGAGGAGTTATTTCGTAAGGAAGATTCGGGACTTTCGGACCGATGCGAAAAAAATTCTGAGTCCCACGTCCCGGTTAGGTAGGTCCGGAGGGTGAAATTTTGTAAAAAATAAAAAAGAAATCGTTACGTTCGGCTAGAATTCGTCGAACTATAACGATTTCAGTAAAAAATTCGTTATCTTATAACGCTTTTTGAGGAGTTATTTCGAAAGGAAGATCCGGGACTTTTGGACCGATGCGAAAAAATTCTGAGTCACACGTCCCGGTTAGGTAGGTCCGGAGGGTGAAATTTTGTAAAAAATAAAAAGAAATCGTTACGTTCGGCTAGAATTCGTCGAACTCTGACGATTTCAGTAAAAATTTCGTTACCTTATAACGCTTTTTGAGGAGGTATTTCGTAAGGAAGATTCGGGACTTTCGGACCGATGCGAAAAAATTCTGAGTCCCACGTCCCGGTTAGGTAGGTCCGGAGGGTGAAATTTTGTAAAAAATAAAAAGAAATCGTTACGTTCGGCTAGAATTCGTCGAACTATGACGATTTCAGTAAAAATTTCGTTACCTTATAACGCTTTTTGAGGAGGTATTTCGTAAGGAAGATTCGGGACTTTCGGACCGATGCGAAAAAATTCTAAGTCCCACGTCCCGGTTAAGTAGGTCCGGAGGGTGAAATTTTTAAAAAAATAAAAAAGAAATCGTTACGTTCGGCTAGAATTCGTGGAACTATAACGATTTCAGTAAAAATTTCGTTACCTTATAACGCTTTTTGAGGAGTTATTTCGTAAGGAAGATTCGGGACTTTCGGACCGATGCGAAAAAAATTCTGAGTCCCACGTCCCGGTTAGGTAGGTCCGGAGGGTGAAATTTTGTAAAAAAATGAAAAGAAATCGTTACGTTCGGCTAGAATTCGTGGAACTATAACGATTTCAGTAAAAATTTCGTTACCTTATAACGCTTTTTGAGGAGTTATTTCGTAAGGAAGATTCGGGACTTTCGGACCGATGCGAAAAAATTCTGAGTCCCACGTCCCGGTTAGGTAGGTCCGGAGGGTGAAATTTTGTAAAAAATAAAAAGAAATCGTTACGTTCGGCTAGAATTCGTCGAACTATAACGATTTCAGTAAAAATTTCGTTACCTTATAACGCTTTTTGAGGAGTTATTTCGTAAGGAAGATTCGGGCTTTTGGACCGATGCGAAAAAATTCTGAGGTCCACACGTCCCGGTTAGGTAGGTCCGGAGGGTGAAATTTTTTAAAAAATAAAAAGAAATCGTTACGTTCGGCTAGAATTCGTCGAACTATAACGATTTCAGTAAAAAATTCGTTACCTTATAACGCTTTTTGAGGAGTTATTTCGTAAGGAAGATTCGGGACTTTCGGACCGATGCGAAAAAATTCTGAGTCCCACGTCCCGTTTAGGTTAGGTCCGGAGGGTGAAATTTTTTAAAAAATAAAAAGAAATCGTTACGTTCGGCTAGAATTCGTCGAACTATAACGATTTCAGTAAAAATTCCTCGTTACCTTATAACGCTTTTTGAGGAGTTATTTCGTAAGGAAGAATTCGGGACTTTCGGACCGACGCGAAAAAATTCTAGAGCCCCACGTCCCGGTTAGGTAGGTCCGGAGGGTGAAATTTTTAAAAAATAAAAGAAATCGTTACGTTCGGCTAGAATTCGTCGAACTATAACGATTTCAGTAAAAATTTCGTTACCTTATAACGCTTTTTGAGGAGTTATTTCGTAAGGAAGATTCGGGACTTTCGGACCGATGCGAAAAAATTCTGAGTCCCACGTTCCGGTTAGGTAGGTCCGGAGGGTGAAATTTTTTAAAAAATAAAAGGAAATCGTTACGTTCGGCTAGAATTCGTCGAACTATAACGATTTCAGTAAAAATTTCGTTACCTTATAACGCTTTTTGAGGAGTTATTTCGTAAGGAAGATTCGGGACTTTTGGACCGATGCGAAAAAATTTTAAGTCCCACGTTCCGGTTAGGTAGGTCCGGAGGGTGAAATTTTGTAAAAAATAAAAAAGAAATCGTTACGTTCGGCTAGAATTTGTCGAACTATAACGATTTCAGTAAAAATTTCGTTACCTTATAACGCTTTTTGAGGAGTTATTTCGTAAGGAAGATTCGGGACTTTCGGACCGATGCGAAAAAATTCTGAGTCCCACGTCCCGGTTAGGTAGGTCCGGAGGGTGAAATTTTTTAAAAAATAAAAAGAAATCGTTACGTTCGGCTAGAATTCGTGGAACTATAACGATTTCAGTAAAAATTTCGTTACCTTATAACGCTTTTTGAGGAGTTATTTCGTAAAGGAAGATTCGGGACTTTCGGACCGATGCGAAAAAATTCTGAGTCCCACGTCCCGGTTAGGTAGGTCCGGAGGGTGAAATTTTTTAAAAAAAAAAAGAAATCGTTACGTTCGGCTAGAATTCGTCGGAACTAGAACGATTTCGGAAAAAATTTCGTTACCTTATAACGCTTTTTGAGGAGTTATTTCGTAAAAGGAAGATTCGGGACTTTTGGACCGATGCGGCGAAAAAATTCTGAGTGCCCCGTCCCGGTTAGGTAGGTCCGGAGGGTGAAATTTTTGAAAAAAAAGAAACGTTGCGTTCGGCCGGAGAATTCGTCGAACTATAACGATTTCAGTAAAAATTTCGTTACCTTATAACGCTTTTTGAGGAGTTATTTCGGAAAGGAAGATTCGGGACTTTCGGACCGATGCGAAAAAATTCTAAGTCCCACGTCCCGGTTAGGTAGGTCCGGAGGGTGAAATTTTTAAAAAAATTAAAAGAAATCGTTACGTTCG
>JAFJHM010000115.1:0-55614 GCA_019201815.1 Bombus balteatus | reverse complement strand
TCGTTACGTTCGGCTAGAATTCGTGGAACTCTAACGATTTCAGTAAAAATTTCGTTACCTTATAACGCTTTTGAGGAGTTATTTCGAAAGGAAGATTCGGGACTTCTGGACCGATGCGAAAAATTCTGAGTCCCACGTCCCGGTTAGGTAGGTCCGGAGGGTGAAATTTTTGTAAAAAATAAAAAGAAATCGTTACGTTCGGCTAGAATTTGTCGAACTATAACGATATCAGTAAAAATTTCGTTACCTTATAACGCTTTTTGGGAGTTATTTCGTAAGGGAAGATTCGGGACTTTCGGACCGATGCGAAAAAATTCTGAGTCCCACGTCCCGGTTAGGTAGGTCCGGAGGGTGAAATTTTGTAAAAATAAAAAGAAAATCGTTACGTTCGGCTAGAATTCGTGGAACTATAACGATTTCAGTAAAAATTTCGTTACCTTATAACGCTTTTTGAGGAGTTATTTCGAAAGGAAGATTCGGGACTTTCGGACCGATGCGAAAAAATTCTGAGTCCCACGTCCCGGTTAGGTAGGTCCGGAGGGTGAAATTTTTTAAAAAATAAAAAGAAATCGTTACGTCCGGCTAGAATTCGGTTACCGCTTTTGAGAGGGTATTTCTAAGGAAATTATTTGGAGATAAAAATTAAAAGAAAATCTTACGTCCGGCTAGAATTTCGAACTCTGACGATTTCAGTAAAAATTTCGTTACCTTATAACGCTTTTTGAGGAGTTATTTCGTAAGGAAGATTCGGGACTTCCGGACCGATGCGAAAAAATTCTGAGTCCCACGTCCCGGTTAGGTAGGTCCGGAGGGTGAAATTTTTTAAAAAATAAAAAGAAATCGTTACGTTCGGCTAGAATTCGTGGAACTATAACGATTTCAGTAAAAATTTCGTTACCTTATAACGCTTTTTGAGGAGTTATTTCGTAAGGAAGATTCGGGACTTTCGGACCGATGCGAAAAAATTCTGAGTCCCACGTCCCGGTTAGGTAGGTCCGGAGGGTGAAATTTTTAAAAAATAAAAAGAAATCGTTACGTTCGGCTAGAATTCGTCGAACTCTGACGATTTCAGTAAAAATTTCGTTACCTTATAACGCTTTTTGAGGAGTTATTTCGTAAGGAAGATTCGGGACTTCCGGACCGATGCGAAAAAATTCTGAGTCCCACGTCCCGGTTAGGTAGGTCCGGAGGGTGAAATTTTTTAAAAATAAAAAGAAATCGTTACGTTCGGCTAGAATTCGTCGAACTCTAACGATATCAGTAAAAATTTCGTTATCTTATAACGCTTTTTGAGGAGTTATTTCGAAAGGAAGATTCGGGACTTCTGGACCGATGCGAAAAAATTCTAAGTCCCACGTCCCGGTTAGGTAGGTCCGGAGGGTGAAATTTTGTAAAAAAATAAAAAGAAATCGTTACGTTCGGCTAGAATTCGTCGAACTCTGACGATTTCAGTAAAAATTTCGTTACCTTATAACGCTTTTTGAGGAGTTATTTCGTAAGGAAGATTCGGGACTTTCGGACCGATGCGAAAAAATTCTGAGTCCCACGTCCCGGTTAGGTAGGTCCGGAGGGTGAAATTTTTTAAAAAATAAAAAAGAAATCGTTACGTTCGGCTAGAATTCGTCGAACTATGACGATTTCAGTAAAAATTTCGTTACCTTATAACGCTTTTTGAGGAGTTATTTCGTAAGGAAGATTCGGGACTTTCGGACCGATGCGAAAAATTCTGAGTCCCACGTCCCGGTTAGGTAGGTCCGGAGGGTGAAATTTTTAAAAAAATAAAAAGAAATCGTTACGTTCGGCTAGAATTCGTAGAACTCTGACGATTTCAGTAAAAATTTCGTTACCTTATAACGCTTTTTGAGGAGTTATTTCGAAAGGAAGATTCGGGACTTTTGGACCGATGCGAAAAATTCTGAGTCCCACGTCCCGGTTAGGTAGGTCCGGAGGGTGAAATTTTTAAAAAAAATAAAAAGAAATCGTTACGTTCGGCTAGAATTCGTCGAACTCTGACGATTTCAGTAAAAATTTCGTTACCTTATAACGCTTTTTGAGGAGTTATTTCGAAAGGAAGATTCGGGACTTTCGGACCGATGCGAAAAAATTCTAAGTCCCACGTCCCGGTTAGGTAGGTCCGGAGGGTGAAATTTTGAAAAAAATAAAAGAAATCGTTACGTTCGGCTAGAATTCGTCGAACTCTGACGATTTCAGTAAAAATTTCGTTACCTTATAACGCTTTTTGAGGAGTTATTTCGAAAGGAAGATTCGGGACTTTCGGACCGATGCGAAAAAATTCTGAGTCCCACGTCCCGGTTAGGTAGGTCCGGAGGGTGAAATTTTTAAAAAAATAAAAAGAAATCGTTACGTTCGGCTAGAATTCGTCGAACTCTGACGATATCAGTAAAAATTTCGTTATCTTATAACGCTTTTTGAGGAGTTATTTCGAAAGGAAGATTCGGGACTTCCGGACCGATGCGAAAAAATTCTAAGTCCCACGTCCCGGTTAGGTAGGTCCGGAGGGTGAAATTTTTTAAAAAATAAAAAAGAAATCGTTACGTTCGGCTAGAATTCGTCGAACTCTGACGATTTCAGTAAAAATTTCGTTACCTTATAACGCTTTTTGAGGAGTTATTTCGTAAGGAAGATTCGAGACTTCTGGACCGATGCGAAAAAATTCTGAGTCCCACGTCCCGGTTAGGTAGGTCCGGAGGGTGAAATTTTGTAAGAAAATAAAAAGAAATCGTTACGTTCGGCTAGAATTCGTCGAACTCTGACGATATCAGTAAAAATTTCGTTATCTTATAACGCTTTTTGAGGAGTTATTTCGAAAGGAAGATTCGGGACTTCCGGACCGATGCGAAAAAATTCTAAGTCCCACGTCCCGGTTAGGTAGGTCCGGAGGGTGAAATTTTTAAAAAAATAAAAAGAAATCGTTACGTTCGGCTAGAATTCGTCGAACTATAACGATTTCAGTAAAAATTTCGTTACCTTATAACGCTTTTTGAGGAGTTATTTCGAAAGGAAGATTCGGGACTTCTGGACCGATGCGAAAAAAATTCTGAGTCCCACGTCCCGGTTAGGTAGGTCCGGAGGGTGAAATTTTGTAAAAAATAAAAAAGAAATCGTTACGTTCGGCTAGAATTCGTCGAACTATGACGATTTCAGTAAAAATTTCGTTACCTTATAACGCTTTTTGAGGAGTTATTTCGTAAGGAAGATTCGGGACTTTCGGACCGATGCGAAAAAATTCTGAGTCCCACGTCCCGGTTAGGTAGGTCCGGAGGGTGAAATTTTTAAAAAAATAAAAAGAAATCGTTACGTTCGGCTAGAATTCGTAGAACTCTAACGATTTCAGTAAAAATTTCGTTACCTTATAACGCTTTTTGAGGAGTTATTTCGAAAGGAAGATTCGGGACTTTTGGACCGATGCGAAAAAATTCTGAGTCCCACGTCCCGGTTAGGTAGGTCCGGAGGGTGAAATTTTTAAAAAAATAAAAAGAAATCGTTACGTTCGGCTAGAATTCGTCGAACTCTGACGATTTCAGTAAAAATTTCGTTACCTTATAACGCTTTTTGAGGAGTTATTTCGTAAGGAAGATTCGGGACTTTCGGACCGATGCGAAAAAATTCTAAGTCCCACGTCCCGGTTAGGTAGGTCCGGAGGGTGAAATTTTGTAAAAAATAAAAAGAAATCGTTACGTTCGGCTAGAATTCGTCGAACTATGACGATTTCAGTAAAAATTTCGTTACCTTATAACGCTTTTTGAGGAGTTATTTCGTAAAAGGAAGATTCGGGACTTTCGGACCGATGCGAAAAAATTCTAAGTCCCACGTCCCGGTTAGGTAGGTCCGGAGGGTGAAATTTTTAAAAAAAATAAAAAGAAATCGTTACGTTCGGCTAGAATTCGTAGAACTCTAACGATTTCAGTAAAAATTTCGTTACCTTATAACGCTTTTTGAGGAGTTATTTCGTAAGGAAGATTCGGACTTTCGGACCGATGCGAAAAAATTCTGAGTCCCACGTCCCGGTTAGGTAGGTCCGGAGGGTGAAATTTTGTAAAAAAATAAAAAGAAATCGTTACGTTCGGCTAGAATTCGTCGAACTATGAACGATTTCAGTAAAAATTTCGTTACCTTATAACGCTTTTTGAGGAGTTATTTCGTAAGGAAGATTCGGGACTTTCGGACCGATGCGAAAAAATTCTGAGTCCCACGTCCCGGTTAGGTAGGTCCGGAGGGTGAAATTTTTAAAAAATAAAAAAGAAATCGTTACGTTCGGCTAGAATTCGTCGAACTATAACGATTTCAGTAAAAATTTCGTTACCTTATAACGCTTTTTGAGGAGTTATTTCGTAAGGAAGATTCGGGACTTTCGGACCGATGCGAAAAAATTCTGAGTCCCACGTCCCGGTTAGGTAGGTCCGGAGGGTGAAATTTTTAAAAAATAAAAAAAGAAATCGTTACGTTCGGCTAGAATTCGTCGAACTATAACGATTTCAGTAAAAATTTCGTTACCTTATAACGCTTTTTGAGGAGTTATTTCGAAAGGAAGATTCGGGACTTTCGGACCGATGCGAAAAAATTCTAAGTCCCATGTCCCGGTTAGGTAGGTCCGGAGGGTGAAATTTTGAAAAAAATAAAAAGAAATCGTTACGTCCGGCTAGAATTCGTCGAACTCTGACGATTTCAGTAAAAATTTCGTTACCGTATAACGCTTTTTGAGGAGGTATTTCGTAAGGAAGATTCGGGACTTTTGGACCGATGCGAAAAAATTCTGAGTCCCACGTCCCGGTTAGGTAGGTCCGGAGGGTGAAATTTTGAAAAAAATAAAAGAAAGAAATCGTTACGTTCGGCTAGAATTCGTCGAACTCTGACGATTTCAGTAAAAATTTCGTTACCTTATAACGCTTTTTGAGGAGTTATTTCGTAAGGAAGATTCGGGACTTTCGGACCGATGCGAAAAAATTCTAAGTCCCACGTCCCGGTTAGGTAGGTCCGGAGGGTGAAATTTTGTAAAAAAATAAAAAGAAATCGTTACGTTCGGCTAGAATTCGTCGAACTCTGACGATATCAGTAAAAATTTCGTTATCTTATAACGCTTTTTGAGGAGTTATTTCGAAAGGAAGATTCGGGACTTCTGGACCGATGCGAAAAAATTCTAAGTCCCACGTCCCGGTTAGGTAGGTCCGGAGGGTGAAATTTTGTAAAAAATAAAAAAGAAATCGTTACGTTCGGCTAGAATTCGTCGAACTCTGACGATATCAGTAAAAATTTCGTTATCTTATAACGCTTTTTGAGGAGTTATTTCGAAAGGAAGATTCGAGACTTCTGGACCGATGCGAAAAAATTCTGAGTCCCACGTCCCGGTTAGGTAGGTGCGGAGGGTGAAATTTTGTAAAAAAATAAAAAGAAATCGTTACGTTCGGCTAGAATTCGTCGAACTCTGACGATATCAGTAAAAATTTCGTTACCTTATAACGCTTTTTGAGGAGTTATTTCGTAAGGAAGATTCGGGACTTTCGGACCGATGCGAAAAAATTCTGAGTCCCACGTCCCGGTTAGGTAGGTCCGGAGGGTGAAATTTTTAAAAAATAAAAAGAAATCGTTACGTTCGGCTAGAATTCGTCGAACTCTGACGATTTCAGTAAAAATTTCGTTACCTTATAACGCTTTTTGAGGAGTTATTTCGAAAGGAAGATTCGGGACTTCCGGACCGATGCGAAAAAATTCTAAGTCCCACGTCCCGGTTAGGTAGGTCCGGAGGGTGAAATTTTGTAAAAAATAAAAAGAAATCGTTACGTTCGGCTAGAATTCGTCGAACTCTGACGATTTCAGTAAAAATTTCGTTACCTTATAACGCTTTTTGAGGAGGTATTTCGTAAGGAAGATTCGGGACTTTCGGACCGATGCGAAAAAATTCTGAGTCCCACGTCCCGGTTAGGTAGGTCCGGAGGGTGAAATTTTTAAAAAAATAAAAAGAAATCGTTACGTTCGGCTAGAATTCGTCGAACTCTGACGATTTCAGTAAAAATTTCGTTACCTTATAACGCTTTTTGAGGAGGTATTTCGTAAGGAAGATTCGGGACTTCTGGACCGATGCGAAAAAATTCTGAGTCCCACGTCCCGGTTAGGTAGGTCCGGAGGGTGAAATTTTGTAAGAAAATAAAAAGAAATCGTTACGTTCGGCTAGAATTCGTCGAACTCTGACGATATCAGTAAAAATTTCGTTATCTTATAACGCTTTTTGAGGAGTTATTTCGAAAGGAAGATTCGGGACTTTCGGACCGATGCGAAAAAATTCTAAGTCCCACGTCCCGGTTAGGTAGGTCCGGAGGGTGAAATTTTGTAAAAAATAAAAAGAAATCGTTACGTTCGGCTAGAATTCGTCGAACTCTGACGATTTCAGTAAAAATTTCGTTACCTTATAACGCTTTTTGAGGAGTTATTTCGTAAGGAAGATTCGGGACTTTCGGACCGATGCGAAAAAATTCTAAGTCCCACGTCCCGGTTAGGTAGGTCCGGAGGGTGAAATTTTTAAAAAAATAAAAAGAAATCGTTACGTTCGGCTAGAATTCGTCGAACTCTGACGATTTCAGTAAAAATTTCGTTACCTTATAACGCTTTTTGAGGAGTTATTTCGTAAAGGAAGATTCGGGACTTTCGGACCGATGCGAAAAAATTCTGAGTCCCACGTCCCGGTTAGGTAGGTCCGGAGGGTGAAATTTTGAAAAAAAATAAAAAGAAATCGTTACGTTCGGCTAGAATTCGTCGAACTCTGACGATTTCAGTAAAAATTTCGTTACCTTATAACGCTTTTTGAGGAGTTATTTCGTAAGGAAGATTCGGGACTTTCGGACCGATGCGAAAAAATTCTAAGTCCCACGTCCCGGTTAGGTAGGTCCGGAGGGTGAAATTTTTTAAAAAGAAATCGTTACGTTCGGCTAGAATTCGTCGAACTATGACGATTTCAGTAAAAATTTCGTTACCTTATAACGCTTTTTGAGGAGTTATTTCGTAAGGAAGATTCGGGACTTTCGGACCGATGCGAAAAAATTCTAAGTCCCACGTCCCGGTTAGGTAGGTCCGGAGGGTGAAATTTTGTAAAAAAATAAAAAGAAATCGTTACGTTCGGCTAGAATTCGTCGAACTCTGACGATTTCAGTAAAAATTTCGTTACCTTATAACGCTTTTTGAGGAGTTATTTCGTAAAGGAAGATTCGGGACTTCCGGACCGATGCGAAAAAATTCTAAGTCCCACGTCCCGGTTAGGTAGGTCCGGAGGGTGAAATTTTTAAAAAAATAAAAAGAAATCGTTACGTTCGGCTAGAATTCGTCGAACTCTGACGATTTCAGTAAAAATTTCGTTACCTTATAACGCTTTTTGAGGAGTTATTTCGTAAGGAAGATTCGGGACTTTCGGACCGATGCGAAAAAATTCTGAGTCCCACGTCCCGGTTAGGTAGGTCCGGAGGGTGAAATTTTTAAAAAAAATAAAAAGAAATCGTTACGTTCGGCTAGAATTCGTCGAACTATGACGATTTCAGTAAAAATTTCGTTACCTTATAACGCTTTTTGAGGAGTTATTTCGTAAGGAAGATTCGGGACTTCTGGACCGATGCGAAAAAATTCTGAGTCCCACGTCCCGGTTAGGTAGGTCCGGAGGGTGAAATTTTTAAAAAATAAAAAGAAATCGTTACGTTCGGCTAGAATTCGTCGAACTATGACGATTTCAGTAAAAATTTCGTTACCTTATAACGCTTTTTGAGGAGTTATTTCGAAAGGAAGATTCGGGACTTTCGGACCGATGCGAAAAAATTCTAAGTCCCACGTCCCGGTTAGGTAGGTCCGGAGGGTGAAATTTTTAAAAAAATAAAAAGAAATCGTTACGTTCGGCTAGAATTCGTCGAACTCTGACGATTTCAGTAAAAATTTCGTTACCTTATAACGCTTTTTGAGGAGTTATTTCGTAAAGGAAGATTCGGGACTTTTGGACCGATGCGAAAAAATTCTGAGTCCCACGTCCCGGTTAGGTAGGTCCGGAGGGTGAAATTTTTTAAAAAAATAAAAAAGAAATCGTTACGTTCGGCTAGAATTCGTCGAACTCTGACGATTTCAGTAAAAATTTCGTTACCTTATAACGCTTTTTGAGGAGTTATTTCGAAAGGAAGATTCGGGACTTTCGGACCGATGCGAAAAAATTCTGAGTCCCACGTCCCGGTTAGGTAGGTCCGGAGGGTGAAATTTTTTAAAAAAATAAAAAGAAATCGTTACGTTCGGCTAGAATTCGTCGAACTATAACGATTTCAGTAAAAATTTCGTTACCTTATAACGCTTTTTGAGGAGTTATTTCGTAAGGAAGATTCGGGACTTTCGGACCGATGCGAAAAAATTCTAAGTCCCACGTCCCGGTTAGGTAGGTCCGGAGGGTGAAATTTTGTAAAAAAATAAAAAGAAATCGTTACGTTCGGCTAGAATTCGTCGAACTCTGACGATTTCAGTAAAAATTTCGTTACCTTATAACGCTTTTTGAGGAGTTATTTCGAAAGGAAGATTCGGGACTTCTGGACCGATGCGAAAAAATTCTGAGTCCCACGTCCCGGTTAGGTAGGTCCGGAGGGTGAAATTTTTAAAAAATATAAAAGAAATCGTTACGTTCGGCTAGAATTCGTCGAACTATAACGATTTCAGTAAAAATTTCGTTACCTTATAACGCTTTTTGAGGAGTTATTTCGTAAGGAAGATTCGGGACTTTCGGACCGATGCGAAAAAATTCTGAGTCCCACGTCCCGGTTAGGTAGGTCCGGAGGGTGAAATTTTTAAAAAAAATAAAAAAGAAATCGTTACGTTCGGCTAGAATTCGTCGAACTATGACGATTTCAGTAAAAATTTCGTTACCTTATAACGCTTTTTGAGGAGTTATTTCGTAAGGAAGATTCGGGACTTTCGGACCGATGCGAAAAAATTCTGAGTCCCACGTCCCGGTTAGGTAGGTCCGGAGGGTGAAATTTTGTAAAAAATAAAAAGAAATCGTTACGTTCGGCTAGAATTCGTCGAACTATGACGATTTCAGTAAAAATTTCGTTACCTTATAACGCTTTTTGAGGAGTTATTTCGAAAGGAAGATTCGGGACTTTCGGACCGATGCGAAAAAATTCTAAGTCCCACGTCCCGGTTAGGTAGGTCCGGAGGGTGAAATTTTGTAAAAAATATAAAAGAAATCGTTACGTTCGGCTAGAATTCGTCGAACTCTGACGATTTCAGTAAAAATTTCGTTACCTTATAACGCTTTTTGAGGAGTTATTTCGTAAGGAAGATTCGGGACTTTCGGACCGATGCGAAAAAATTCTGAGTCCCACGTCCCGGTTAGGTAGGTCCGGAGGGTGAAATTTTGTAAAAAATAAAAAGAAATCGTTACGTTCGGCTAGAATTCGTCGAACTCTGACGATATCAGTAAAAATTTCGTTATCTTATAACGCTTTTTGAGGAGTTATTTCGAAAGGAAGATTCGGGACTTTCGGACCGATGCGAAAAAATTCTGAGTCCCACGTCCCGGTTAGGTAGGTCCGGAGGGTGAAATTTTGTAAAAAAATAAAAGAGAAATCGTTACGTTCGGCTAGAATTCGTCGAACTCTGACGATATCAGTAAAAATTTCGTTACCTTATAACGCTTTTTGAGGAGTTATTTCGTAAGGAAGATTCGGGACTTTCGGACCGATGCGAAAAAATTCTAAGTCCCACGTCCCGGTTAGGTAGGTCCGGAGGGTGAAATTTTGTAAAAAAATAAAAAAGAAATCGTTACGTTCGGCTAGAATTCGTCGAACTCTGACGATTTCAGTAAAAATTTCGTTACCTTATAACGCTTTTTGAGGAGTTATTTCGTAAGGAAGATTCGGGACTTTCGGACCGATGCGAAAAAATTCTGAGTCCCACGTCCCGGTTAGGTAGGTCCGGAGGGTGAAATTTTTTAAAAAATAAAAAGAAATCGTTACGTTCGGCTAGAATTCGTCGAACTCTGACGATTTCAGTAAAAATTTCGTTACCTTATAACGCTTTTTGAGGAGTTATTTCGAAAGGAAGATTCGGGACTTCCGGACCGATGCGAAAAAATTCTAAGTCCCACGTCCCGGTTAGGTAGGTCCGGAGGGTGAAATTTTTTAAAAAATAAAAAGAAATCGTTACGTTCGGCTAGAATTCGTCGAACTCTGACGATTTCAGTAAAAATTTCGTTACCGTATAACGCTTTTTGGGAGGGTTATTTCGTAAGGAAGATTCGGGACTTTCGGACCGATGCGAAAAAATTCTGAGTCCCACGTCCCGGTTAGGTAGGTCCGGAGGGTGAAATTTTGAAAAAAATAAAAAGAAATCGTTACGTTCGGCTAGAATTCGTCGAACTCTGACGATTTCAGTAAAAATTTCGTTACCTTATAACGCTTTTTGAGGAGTTATTTCGTAAGGAAGATTCGGGACTTTCGGACCGATGCGAAAAAATTCTAAGTCCCACGTCCCGGTTAGGTAGGTCCGGAGGGTGAAATTTTTAAAAAAAAATAAAAAGAAATCGTTACGTTCGGCTAGAATTCGTCGAACTATGACGATTTCAGTAAAAATTTCGTTACCTTATAACGCTTTTTGGGGAGTTATTTCGTAAAGGAAGATTCGGGACTTTCGGACCGATGCGAAAAAATTCTGAGTCCCACGTCCCGGTTAGGTAGGTCCGGAGGGTGAAATTTTGTAAAAAAATAAAAAGAAATCGTTACGTTCGGCTAGAATTCGTCGAACTCTGACGATTTCAGTAAAAATTTCGTTACCTTATAACGCTTTTTGAGGAGTTATTTCGAAAGGAAGATTCGGGACTTTCGGACCGATGCGAAAAAATTCTAAGTCCCACGTCCCGGTTAGGTAGGTCCGGAGGGTGAAATTTTGTAAAAAAAAAAAAGAAATCGTTACGTTCGGCTAGAATTCGTCGAACTCTGACGATTTCAGTAAAAATTTCGTTACCTTATAACGCTTTTTGAGGAGTTATTTCGTAAGGAAGATTCGGGACTTTCGGACCGATGCGAAAAAATTCTGAGTCCCACGTCCCGGTTAGGTAGGTCCGGAGGGTGAAATTTTTAAAAAAATAAAAAGAAATCGTTACGTTCGGCTAGAATTCGTCGAACTATAACGATTTCAGTAAAAATTTCGTTACCTTATAACGCTTTTTGAGGAGTTATTTCGTAAGGAAGATTCGGGACTTTCGGACCGATGCGAAAAAATTCTAAGTCCCACGTCCCGGTTAGGTAGGTCCGGAGGGTGAAATTTTGAAAAAATAAAAAGAAAATCGTTACGTTCGGCTAGAATTCGTCGAACTATAACGATTTCAGTAAAAATTTCGTTACCTTATAACGCTTTTTGAGGAGTTATTTCGTAAGGAAGATTCGGGACTTTCGGACCGATGCGAAAAAAATTCTGAGTCCCACGTCCCGGTTAGGTAGGTCCGGAGGGTGAAATTTTGTAAAAAAATAAAAAGAAATCGTTACGTTCGGCTAGAATTCGTCGAACTCTGACGATATCAGTAAAAATTTCGTTATCTTATAACGCTTTTTGAGGAGTTATTTCGAAAGGAAGATTCGGGACTTTCGGACCGATGCGAAAAAATTCTAAGTCCCACGTCCCGGTTAGGTAGGTCCGGAGGGTGAAATTTTGTAAAAAAATAAAAGAAATCGTTACGTTCGGCTAGAATTCGTCGAACTCTGACGATATCAGTAAAAATTTCGTTATCTTATAACGCTTTTTGAGGAGTTATTTCGAAAGGAAGATTCGGGACTTTCGGACCGATGCGAAAAAATTCTAAGTCCCACGTCCCGGTTAGGTAGGTCCGGAGGGTGAAATTTTGTAAAAAATAAAAAGAAATCGTTACGTTCGGCTAGAATTCGTCGAACTCTGACGATTTCAGTAAAAATTTCGTTACCTTATAACGCTTTTTGAGGAGTTATTTCGTAAGGAAGATTCGGGACTTTCGGACCGATGCGAAAAAATTCTGAGTCCCACGTCCCGGTTAGGTAGGTCCGGAGGGTGAAATTTTTAAAAAATAAAAAGAAATCGTTACGTTCGGCTAGAATTCGTCGAACTATGACGATTTCAGTAAAAATTTCGTTACCTTATAACGCTTTTTGAGGAGTTATTTCGTAAGGAAGATTCGGGACTTTCGGACCGATGCGAAAAAATTCTGAGTCCCACGTCCCGGTTAGGTAGGTCCGGAGGGTGAAATTTTTAAAAAATAAAAAGAAATCGTTACGTTCGGCTAGAATTCGTCGAACTATGACGATTTCAGTAAAAATTTCGTTACCTTATAACGCTTTTTGAGGAGTTATTTCGTAAGGAAGATTCGGGACTTTCGGACCGATGCGAAAAAATTCTGAGTCCCACGTCCCGGTTAGGTAGGTCCGGAGGGTGAAATTTTTAAAAAATAAAAAGAAATCGTTACGTTCGGCTAGAATTCGTCGAACTCTGACGATTTCAGTAAAAATTTCGTTACCTTATAACGCTTTTTGAGGAGGTATTTCGTAAGGAAGATTCGGGACTTTCGGACCGATGCGAAAAAATTCTGAGTCCCACGTCCCGGTTAGGTAGGTCCGGAGGGTGAAATTTTGTAAAAAAAAAAAAAAAAATCGTTACGTTCGGCTAGAATTCGTCGAACTCTGACGATTTCAGTAAAAATTTCGTTACCTTATAACGCTTTTTGAGGAGTTATTTCGTAAGGAAGATTCGGGACTTTCGGACCGATGCGAAAAAATTCTAAGTCCCACGTCCCGGTTAGGTAGGTCCGGAGGGTGAAATTTTGTAAAAAAATAAAAAGAAATCGTTACGTTCGGCTAGAATTCGTCGAACTCTGACGATTTCAGTAAAAATTTCGTTACCTTATAACGCTTTTTAGGAGGAGTTATTTCGAAAGGAAGATTCGGGACTTTCGGACCGATGCGAAAAAATTCTAAGTCCCACGTCCCGGTTAGGTAGGTCCGGAGGGTGAAATTTTGTAAAAAAATAAAAAGAAATCGTTACGTTCGGCTAGAATTCGTCGAACTATGACGATTTCAGTAAAAATTTCGTTACCTTATAACGCTTTTTGAGGAGTTATTTCGTAAGGAAGATTCGGGACTTTCGGACCGATGCGAAAAAATTCTGAGTCCCACGTCCCGGTTAGGTAGGTCCGGAGGGTGAAATTTTGTAAAAAAATAAAAAGAAATCGTTACGTTCGGCTAGAATTCGTCGAACTATGACGATTTCAGTAAAAATTTCGTTACCTTATAACGCTTTTTGAGGAGTTATTTCGTAAAGGAAGATTCGGGACTTTCGGACCGATGCGAAAAAATTCTGAGTCCCACGTCCCGGTTAGGTAGGTCCGGAGGGTGAAATTTTTAAAAAAATAAAAAGAAATCGTTACGTTCGGCTAGAATTCGTCGAACTATAACGATTTCAGTAAAAATTTCGTTACCTTATAACGCTTTTTGAGGAGTTATTTCGTAAGGAAGATTCGGGACTTTCGGACCGATGCGAAAAAATTCTGAGTCCCACGTCCCGGTTAGGTAGGTCCGGAGGGTGAAATTTTTAAAAAATAAAAAGAAATCGTTACGTTCGGCTAGAATTCGTCGAACTATGACGATTTCAGTAAAAATTTCGTTACCTTATAACGCTTTTTGAGGAGTTATTTCGTAAGGAAGATTCGGGACTTTCGGACCGATGCGAAAAAATTCTGAGTCCCACGTCCCGGTTAGGTAGGTCCGGAGGGTGAAATTTTGTAAAAAATAAAAAGAAATCGTTACGTTCGGCTAGAATTCGTCGAACTATGACGATTTCAGTAAAAATTTCGTTACCTTATAACGCTTTTTGAGGAGTTATTTCGTAAGGAAGATTCGGGACTTTCGGACCGATGCGAAAAAATTCTGAGTCCCACGTCCCGGTTAGGTAGGTCCGGAGGGTGAAATTTTGTAAAAAATAAAAAGAAATCGTTACGTTCGGCTAGAATTCGTCGAACTCTGACGATTTCAGTAAAAATTTCGTTATCTTATAACGCTTTTTGAGGAGTTATTTCGTAAGGAAGATTCGGGACTTTCGGACCGATGCGAAAAAATTCTGAGTCCCACGTCCCGGTTAGGTAGGTCCGGAGGGTGAAATTTTGTAAAAAAATAAAAAGAAATCGTTACGTTCGGCTAGAATTCGTCGAACTCTGACGATTTCAGTAAAAATTTCGTTACCTTATAACGCTTTTTGAGGAGTTATTTCGTAAGGAAGATTCGGGACTTTCGGACCGATGCGAAAAAATTCTGAGTCCCACGTCCCGGTTAGGTAGGTCCGGAGGGTGAAATTTTGTAAAAAAATAAAAAGAAATCGTTACGTTCGGCTAGAATTCGTCGAACTATGACGATTTCAGTAAAAATTTCGTTACCTTATAACGCTTTTTGAGGAGTTATTTCGTAAGGAAGATTCGGGACTTTCGGACCGATGCGAAAAAATTCTAAGTCCCACGTCCCGGTTAGGTAGGTCCGGAGGGTGAAATTTTGTAAAAAATAAAAAGAAATCGTTACGTTCGGCTAGAATTCGTCGAACTATGACGATTTCAGTAAAAATTTCGTTACCTTATAACGCTTTTTGAGGAGTTATTTCGTAAGGAAGATTCGGGACTTTCGGACCGATGCGAAAAAATTCTAAGTCCCACGTCCCGGTTAGGTAGGTCCGGAGGGTGAAATTTTTAAAAAATAAAAAAGAAATCGTTACGTTCGGCTAGAATTCGTCGAACTCTGAACGATTTCAGTAAAAATTTCGTTACCTTATAACGCTTTTTGAGGAGTTATTTCGTAAGGAAGATTCGGGACTTTCGGACCGATGCGAAAAAATTCTGAGTCCCACGTCCCGGTTAGGTAGGTCCGGAGGGTGAAATTTTGTAAAAAATAAAAAGAAATCGTTACGTTCGGCTAGAATTCGTCGAACTATGACGATTTCAGTAAAAATTTCGTTACCTTATAACGCTTTTTGAGGAGTTATTTCGTAAGGAAGATTCGGGACTTTCGGACCGATGCGAAAAAATTCTGAGTCCCACGTCCCGGTTAGGTAGGTCCGGAGGGTGAAATTTTGTAAAAAATAAAAAGAAATCGTTACGTTCGGCTAGAATTCGTCGAACTATGACGATATCAGTAAAAATTTCGTTATCTTATAACGCTTTTTGAGGAGTTATTTCGAAAGGAAGATTCGGGACTTTCGGACCGATGCGAAAAAATTCTAAGTCCCACGTCCCGGTTAGGTAGGTCCGGAGGGTGAAATTTTTTAAAAAAATAAAAGAGAAATCGTTACGTTCGGCTAGAATTCGTCGAACTATGACGATTTCAGTAAAAATTTCGTTACCTTATAACGCTTTTTGAGGAGTTATTTCGTAAGGAAGATTCGGGACTTTCGGACCGATGCGAAAAAATTCTAAGTCCCACGTCCCGGTTAGGTAGGTCCGGAGGGTGAAATTTTGTAAAAAAATAAAAAGAAATCGTTACGTTCGGCTAGAATTCGTCGAACTATGACGATTTCAGTAAAAATTTCGTTACCTTATAACGCTTTTTGAGGAGTTATTTCGAAAGGAAGATTCGGGACTTTCGGACCGATGCGAAAAAATTCTAAGTCCCACGTCCCGGTTAGGTAGGTCCGGAGGGTGAAATTTTGTAAAAAATAAAAAGAAATCGTTACGTTCGGCTAGGAATTCGTCGAACTATGACGATTTCAGTAAAAATTTCGTTACCTTATAACGCTTTTTGAGGAGTTATTTCGTAAGGAAGATTCGGGACTTTCGGACCGATGCGAAAAAATTCTGAGTCCCACGTCCCGGTTAGGTAGGTCCGGAGGGTGAAATTTTGTAAAAAATAAAAAAGAAATCGTTACGTTCGGCTAGAATTCGTCGAACTATAACGATTTCAGTAAAAATTTCGTTACCTTATAACGCTTTTTGAGGAGTTATTTCGTAAGGAAGATTCGGGACTTTCGGACCGATGCGAAAAAATTCTAAGTCCCACGTCCCGGTTAGGTAGGTCCGGAGGGTGAAATTTTTAAAAAAATAAAAAAGAAATCGTTACGTTCGGCTAGAATTCGTCGAACTATAACGATTTCAGTAAAAATTTCGTTACCTTATAACGCTTTTTGAGGAGTTATTTCGTAAAGGAAGATTCGGGACTTTCGGACCGATGCGAAAAAATTCTAAGTCCCACGTCCCGGTTAGGTAGGTCCGGAGGGTGAAATTTTTAAAAAAAAAAAAAGAAATCGTTACGTTCGGCTAGAATTCGTCGAACTATGACGATTTCAGTAAAAATTTCGTTACCTTATAACGCTTTTTGAGGAGTTATTTCGTAAGGAAGATTCGGGACTTTCGGACCGATGCGAAAAAATTCTGAGTCCCACGTCCCGGTTAGGTAGGTCCGGAGGGTGAAATTTTGTAAAAAATAAAAAGAAATCGTTACGTTCGGCTAGAATTCGTCGAACTCTGACGATTTCAGTAAAAATTTCGTTACCTTATAACGCTTTTTGAGGAGTTATTTCGTAAGGAAGATTCGGGACTTTCGGACCGATGCGAAAAAATTCTGAGTCCCACGTCCCGGTTAGGTAGGTCCGGAGGGTGAAATTTTGTAAAAAAATAAAAAGAAATCGTTACGTTCGGCTAGAATTCGTCGAACTATAACGATTTCAGTAAAAATTTCGTTACCTTATAACGCTTTTTGAGGAGTTATTTCGAAAGGAAGATTCGGGACTTTCGGACCGATGCGAAAAAATTCTGAGTCCCACGTCCCGGTTAGGTAGGTCCGGAGGGTGAAATTTTGTAAAAAATAAAAAGAAATCGTTACGTTCGGCTAGAATTCGTCGAACTATGACGATTTCAGTAAAAATTTCGTTACCTTATAACGCTTTTTGAGGAGTTATTTCGTAAGGAAGATTCGGGACTTTCGGACCGATGCGAAAAAATTCTAAGTCCCACGTCCCGGTTAGGTAGGTCCGGAGGGTGAAATTTTGTAAAAAATAAAAAGAAATCGTTACGTTCGGCTAGAATTCGTCGAACTATGACGATTTCAGTAAAAATTTCGTTACCTTATAACGCTTTTTGAGGAGTTATTTCGTAAGGAAGATTCGGGACTTTCGGACCGATGCGAAAAAATTCTGAGTCCCACGTCCCGGTTAGGTAGGTCCGGAGGGTGAAATTTTTAAAAAATAAAAAGAAATCGTTACGTTCGGCTAGAATTCGTCGAACTATGACGATTTCAGTAAAAATTTCGTTACCTTATAACGCTTTTTGAGGAGTTATTTCGTAAGGAAGATTCGGGACTTTCGGACCGATGCGAAAAAATTCTGAGTCCCACGTCCCGGTTAGGTAGGTCCGGAGGGTGAAATTTTTAAAAAATAAAAAAGAAATCGTTACGTTCGGCTAGAATTCGTCGAACTATGACGATTTCAGTAAAAATTTCGTTACCTTATAACGCTTTTTGAGGAGTTATTTCGTAAGGAAGATTCGGGACTTTCGGACCGATGCGAAAAAATTCTAAGTCCCACGTCCCGGTTAGGTAGGTCCGGAGGGTGAAATTTTGTAAAAAAATAAAAAGAAATCGTTACGTTCGGCTAGAATTCGTCGAACTATAACGATTTCAGTAAAAATTTCGTTACCTTATAACGCTTTTTGAGGAGTTATTTCGTAAGGAAGATTCGGGACTTTCGGACCGATGCGAAAAAATTCTAAGTCCCACGTCCCGGTTAGGTAGGTCCGGAGGGTGAAATTTTGTAAAAAATAAAAAGAAATCGTTACGTTCGGCTAGAATTCGTCGAACTCTGACGATTTCAGTAAAAATTTCGTTATCTTATAACGCTTTTTGAGGAGTTATTTCGAAAGGAAGATTCGGGACTTTCGGACCGATGCGAAAAAATTCTAAGTCCCACGTCCCGGTTAGGTAGGTCCGGAGGGTGAAATTTTGTAAAAAAATAAAAAGAAATCGTTACGTTCGGCTAGAATTCGTCGAACTCTGACGATTTCAGTAAAAATTTCGTTACCTTATAACGCTTTTTGAGGAGTTATTTCGAAAGGAAGATTCGGGACTTTCGGACCGATGCGAAAAAATTCTAAGTCCCACGTCCCGGTTAGGTAGGTCCGGAGGGTGAAATTTTGTAAAAAATAAAAAGAAATCGTTACGTTCGGCTAGAATTCGTCGAACTATGACGATTTCAGTAAAAATTTCGTTACCTTATAACGCTTTTTGAGGAGTTATTTCGTAAAGGAAGATTCGGGACTTTCGGACCGATGCGAAAAAATTCTGAGTCCCACGTCCCGGTTAGGTAGGTCCGGAGGGTGAAATTTTTTAAAAAAATGAAAAGAAATCGTTACGTTCGGCTAGAATTCGTCGAACTATGACGATTTCAGTAAAAATTTCGTTACCTTATAACGCTTTTTGAGGAGTTATTTCGTAAGGAAGATTCGGGACTTTCGGACCGATGCGAAAAAATTCTAAGTCCCACGTCCCGGTTAGGTAGGTCCGGAGGGTGAAATTTTGTAAAAAATAAAAAAAGAAATCGTTACGTTCGGCTAGAATTCGTCGAACTATAACGATTTCAGTAAAAATTTCGTTACCTTATAACGCTTTTTGAGGAGTTATTTCGAAAGGAAGATTCGGGACTTTCGGACCGATGCGAAAAAATTCTAAGTCCCACGTCCCGGTTAGGTAGGTCCGGAGGGTGAAATTTTTTAAAAAATAAAAAGAAATCGTTACGTTCGGCTAGAATTCGTCGAACTATAACGATTTCAGTAAAAATTTCGTTACCTTATAACGCTTTTTGAGGAGTTATTTCGTAAGGAAGATTCGGGACTTTCGGACCGATGCGAAAAAATTCTGAGTCCCACGTCCCGGTTAGGTAGGTCCGGAGGGTGAAATTTTGTAAAAAATAAAAAGAAATCGTTACGTTCGGCTAGAATTCGTCGAACTCTGACGATTTCAGTAAAAATTTCGTTACCTTATAACGCTTTTTGAGGGTTATTTCGTAAGGAAGATTCGGGACTTTCGGACCGATGCGAAAAAATTCTGAGTCCCACGTCCCGGTTAGGTAGGTCCGGAGGGTGAAATTTTGTAAAAAATAAAAAGAAATCGTTACGTTCGGCTAGAATTCGTCGAACTATGACGATTTCAGTAAAAATTTCGTTACCTTATAACGCTTTTTGAGGAGTTATTTCGAAAGGAAGATTCGGGACTTTCGGACCGATGCGAAAAACCCGGGGGGGTTTTTAAAATTAAAAAGAAATCGTTACGTTCGGCTAGAATTTGTCGAACTATAACGATTTCAGTAAAAATTTCGTTACCTTATAACGCTTTTTGAGGAGTTATTTCGTAAGGAAGATTCAGGACTTTCGGACCGATGCGAAAAAATTCTGAGTCCCACGTCCCGGTTAGGTAGGTCCGGAGGGTGAAATTTTGTAAAAAAATAAAAAGAAATCGTTACGTTCGGCTAGAATTCGTCGAACTATAACGATTTCAGTAAAAATTTCGTTACCTTATAACGCTTTTTGAGGAGTTATTTCGTAAGGAAGATTCGGGACTTTCGGACCGATGCGAAAAAATTCTAAGTCCCACGTCCCGGTTAGGTAGGTCCGGAGGGTGAAATTTTGTAAAAAATAAAAAGAAATCGTTACGTTCGGCTAGAATTCGTCGAACTATGACGATTTCAGTAAAAATTCGTTACCTTATAACGCTTTTTGGGAGTTATTTCGAAAGGAAGATTCGGGACTTTCGGACCGATGCGAAAAAATTCTAAGTCCCACGTCCCGGTTAGGTAGGTCCGGAGGGTGAAATTTTGTAAAAAAATAAAAAGAAATCGTTACGTTCGGCTAGAAATTCGTCGAACTATGACGATTTCAGTAAAAATTTCGTTACCTTATAACGCTTTTTGAGGAGTTATTTCGTAAGGAAGATTCGGGACTTTCGGACCGATGCGAAAAAATTCTAAGTCCCACGTCCCGGTTAGGTAGGTCCGGAGGGTGAAATTTTGTAAAAAATAAAAAGAAATCGTTACGTTCGGCTAGAATTCGTCGAACTATAACGATTTCAGTAAAAATTTCGTTACCTTATAACGCTTTTTGAGGAGTTATTTCGTAAGGAAGATTCGGGACTTTCGGACCGATGCGAAAAAATTCTGAAGTCCCACGTCCCGGTTAGGTAGGTCCGGAGGGTGAAATTTTTAAAAAAATAAAAAGAAATCGTTACGTTCGGCTAGGAATTCGTCGAACTATAACGATTTCAGTAAAAATTCGTTACCTTATAACGCTTTTTGAGGAGTTATTTCGTAAGGAAGATTCGGGACTTTCGGACCGATGCGAAAAAATTCTAAGTCCCACGTCCCGGTTAGGTAGGTCCGGAGGGTGAAATTTTGTAAAAAATAAAAAGAAATCGTTACGTTCGGCTAGAATTCGTCGAACTATGACGATTTCAGTAAAAATTTCGTTACCTTATAACGCTTTTTGAGGAGTTATTTCGAAAGGAAGATTCGGGACTTTCGGACCGATGCGAAAAAATTCTGAGTCCACGTCCCGGTTAGGTAGGTCCGGAGGGTGAAATTTTGTAAAAAAAAAAAAGAAATCGTTACGTTCGGCTAGAATTCGTCGAACTATGACGATTTCAGTAAAAATTTCGTTACCTTATAACGCTTTTTGAGGAGTTATTTCGTAAGGAAGATTCGGGACTTTCGGACCGATGCGAAAAAATTCTAAGTCCCACGTCCCGGTTAGGTAGGTCCGGAGGGTGAAATTTTGTAAAAAATAAAAAGAAATCGTTACGTTCGGCTAGAATTTGTCGAACTATAACGATTTCAGTAAAAATTTCGTTATCTTATAACGCTTTTTGAGGAGTTATTTCGTAAGGAAGATTCGGGACTTTCGGACCGATGCGAAAAAAATTCTGAGTCCCACGTCCCGGTTAGGTAGGTCCGGAGGGTGAAATTTTTTAAAAATAAAAAGAAATCGTTACGTTCCGCTAGAATTCGTCGAACTATGACGATTTCAGTAAAAATTTCGTTACCTTATAACGCTTTTTGAGGAGTTATTTCGTAAAGGAAGATTCGGGACTTTCGGACCGATGCGAAAAAATTCTGAGTCCCACGTCCCGGTTAGGTAGGTCCGGAGGGTGAAATTTTTGTAAAAAATAAAAAGAAATCGTTACGTTCGGCTAGAATTCGTCGAACTATAACGATTTCAGTAAAAATTTCGTTACCTTATAACGCTTTTTGAGGAGTTATTTCGAAAGGAAGATTCGGGACTTTCGGACCGATGCGAAAAAATTCTAAGTCCCACGTCCCGGTTAGGTAGGTCCGGAGGGTGAAATTTTGTAAAAAATAAAAAAGAAATCGTTACGTTCGGCTAGGAATTCGTCGAACTATAACGATTTCAGTAAAAATTTCGTTACCTTATAACGCTTTTTGAGGAGTTATTTCGTAAGGAAGATTCGGGACTTTCGGACCGATGCGAAAAATTCTGAAGTCCCACGTCCCGGTTAGGTAGGTCCGGAGGGTGAAATTTTTTAAAAAATAAAAAGAAATCGTTACGTTCGGCTAGGATTTCGTCGAACTATAACGATTTCAGTAAAAATTTCGTTACCTTATAACGCTTTTTGAGGAGTTTATTTCGTAAGGAAGATTCCGGGACTTTCGGACCGATGCGAAAAAATTCTGAGTCCCACGTCCCGGTTAGGTAGGTCCGGAGGGTGAAATTTTGTAAAAAATAAAAAGAAATCGTTACGTTCGGCTAGAATTCGTCGAACTATAACGATTTCAGTAAAAATTTCGTTACCTTATAACGCTTTTTGAGGAGTTATTTCGTAAGGAAAGATTCGGGACTTTCGGACCGATGCGAAAAAATTCTAAGTCCCACGTCCCGGTTAGGTAGGTCCGGAGGGTGAAATTTTGTAAAAAATAAAAAGAAATCGTTACGTTCGGCTAGAATTCGTCGAACTATAACGATTTCAGTAAAAATTTCGTTACCTTATAACGCTTTTTGAGGAGTTATTTCGAAAGGAAGATTCGGGACTTTCGGACCGATGCGAAAAAATTCTAAGTCCCACGTCCCGGTTAGGTAGGTCCGGAGGGTGAAATTTTGTAAAAAATAAAAAGAAATCGTTACGTTCGGCTAGAATTCGTCGAACTATAACGATTTCAGTAAAAATTTCGTTACCTTATAACGCTTTTTGAGGTTTCGTAAGGAAGATTCGGGACTTTCGGACCGATGCGAAAAAATTCTGAGTCCCACGTCCCGGTTAGGTAGGTCCGGAGGGTGAAATTTTTAAAAAAATAAAAAGAAATCGTTACGTTCGGCTAGAATTCGTCGAACTATAACGATTTCAGTAAAAATTTCGTTACCTTATAACGCTTTTTGAGGAGTTATTTCGAAAGGAAGATTCGGGACTTTCGGACCGATGCGAAAAAATTCTGAGTCCCACGTCCCGGTTAGGTAGGTCCGGAGGGTGAAATTTTTAAAAAATAAAAAGAAATCGTTACGTTCGGCTAGAATTCGTCGAACTATAACGATTTCAGTAAAAATTTCGTTACCTTATAACGCTTTTTGAGGAGTTATTTCGTAAGGAAGATTCGGGACTTTCGGACCGATGCGAAAAAATTCTGAGTCCCACGTCCCGGTTAGGTAGGTCCGGAGGGTGAAATTTTTAAAAAATAAAAAGAAATCGTTACGTTCGGCTAGAATTCGTCGAACTATAACGATTTCAGTAAAAATTTCGTTACCTTATAACGCTTTTTGAGGAGTTATTTCGAAAGGAAGATTCGGGACTTTCGGACCGATGCGAAAAAATTCTGAGTCCCACGTCCCGGTTAGGTAGGTCCGGAGGGTGAAATTTTTAAAAAATAAAAAGAAATCGTTACGTTCGGCTAGAATTCGTCGAACTATAACGATTTCAGTAAAAATTTCGTTACCTTATAACGCTTTTTGAGGAGTTATTTCGTAAGGAAGATTCGGGACTTTCGGACCGATGCGAAAAAATTCTAAGTCCCACGTCCCGGTTAGGTAGGTCCGGAGGGTGAAATTTTTAAAAAAATAAAAAGAAATCGTTACGTTCGGCTAGAATTCGTCGAACTATAACGATTTCAGTAAAAATTTCGTTACCTTATAACGCTTTTTGAGGAGTTATTTCGTAAGGAAGATTCGGGACTTTCGGACCGATGCGAAAAAATTCTGAGTCCCACGTCCCGGTTAGGTAGGTCCGGAGGGTGAAATTTTGTAAAAAAATAAAAAGAAATCGTTACGTTCGGCTAGAATTCGTCGAACTATAACGATTTCAGTAAAAATTTCGTTACCTTATAACGCTTTTTGAGGAGTTATTTCGTAAGGAAGATTCGGGACTTTCGGACCGATGCGAAAAAATTCTGAGTCCCACGTCCCGGTTAGGTAGGTCCGGAGGGTGAAATTTTGTAAAAAATAAAAAGAAATCGTTACGTTCGGCTAGAATTCGTCGAACTATAACGATTTCAGTAAAAATTTCGTTACCTTATAACGCTTTTTGAGGAGTTATTTCGAAAGGAAGATTCGGGACTTTCGGACCGATGCGAAAAAATTCTGAGTCCCACGTCCCGGTTAGGTAGGTCCGGAGGGTGAAATTTTTAAAAAATAAAAAGAAATCGTTACGTTCGGCTAGAATTCGTCGAACTATAACGATTTCAGTAAAAATTTCGTTACCTTATAACGCTTTTTGAGGAGTTATTTCGTAAGGAAGATTCGGGACTTTCGGACCGATGCGAAAAAATTCTGAGTCCCACGTCCCGGTTAGGTAGGTCCGGAGGGTGAAATTTTTAAAAATAAAAAGAGAAATCGTTACGTTCGGCTAGAATTCGTGGAACTATAACGATTTCAGTAAAAATTTCGTTACCTTATAACGCTTTTTGAGGAGTTATTTCGAAAGGAAGATTCGGGACTTTCGGACCGATGCGAAAAAATTCTGAGTCCCACGTCCCGGTTAGGTAGGTCCGGAGGGTGAAATTTTTAAAAAATAAAAAGAAATCGTTACGTTCGGCTAGAATTCGTCGAACTATAACGATTTCAGTAAAAATTTCGTTACCTTATAACGCTTTTTGAGGAGTTATTTCGTAAGGAAGATTCGGGACTTTCGGACCGATGCGAAAAAATTCTAAGTCCCACGTCCCGGTTAGGTAGGTCCGGAGGGTGAAATTTTTTAAAAAATAAAAAGAAATCGTTACGTTCGGCTAGAATTCGTCGAACTATAACGATTTCAGTAAAAATTTCGTTACCTTATAACGCTTTTTGAGGAGTTATTTCGTAAGGAAGATTCGGGACTTTCGGACCGATGCGAAAAAATTCTGAGTCCCACGTCCCGGTTAGGTAGGTCCGGAGGGTGAAATTTTTAAAAAAATAAAAGAAATCGTTACGTTCGGCTAGAATTCGTCGAACTATAACGATTTCAGTAAAAATTTCGTTACCTTATAACGCTTTTTGAGGAGTTATTTCGTAAGGAAGATTCGGGACTTTCGGACCGATGCGAAAAAATTCTAAGTCCCACGTCCCGGTTAGGTAGGTCCGGAGGGTGAAATTTTTTAAAAAAAAAAAGAAATCGTTACGTTCGGCTAGAATTCGTCGAACTCTAACGATTTCAGTAAAAATTTCGTTACCTTATAACGCTTTTTGAGGAGTTATTTCGTAAGGAAGATTCGGGACTTTCGGACCGATGCGAAAAAATTCTGAGTCCCACGTCCCGGTTAGGTAGGTCCGAGGGGTGAAATTTTTTAAAAAAAAAAAGAAATCGTTACGTTCGGCTAGAATTCGTCGAACTATAACGATTTCAGTAAAAATTTCGTTACCTTATAACGCTTTTTGAGGAGTTATTTCGTAAGGAAGATTCGGGACTTTCGGACCGATGCGAAAAAATTCTGAGTCCCACGTCCCGGTTAGGTAGGTCCGGAGGGTGAAATTTTTAAAAAATAAAAAGAAATCGTTACGTTCGGCTAGAATTCGTCGAACTATAACGATTTCAGTAAAAATTTCGTTACCTTATAACGCTTTTTGAGGAGTTATTTCGTAAGGAAGATTCGGGACTTTCGGACCGATGCGAAAAAATTCTAAGTCCCACGTCCCGGTTAGGTAGGTCCGGAGGGTGAAATTTTTAAAAAATAAAAGAGAAATCGTTACGTTCGGCTAGAATTCGTCGAACTATAACGATTTCAGTAAAAATTTCGTTACCTTATAACGCTTTTTGAGGAGTTATTTCGAAAGGAAGATTCGGGACTTTCGGACCGATGCGAAAAAATTCTGAAGTCCCACGTCCCGGTTAGGTAGGTCCGGAGGGTGAAATTTTGTAAAAAATAAAAAGAAATCGTTACGTTCGGCTAGAATTCGTCGAACTATAACGATTTCAGTAAAAATTTCGTTACCTTATAACGCTTTTTGAGGAGTTATTTCGTAAGGAAGATTCGGGACTTTCGGACCGATGCGAAAAAATTCTGAGTCCCACGTCCCGGTTAGGTAGGTCCGGAGGGTGAAATTTTTAAAAAATAAAAAGAAATCGTTACGTTCGGCTAGAATTCGTCGAACTATAACGATTTCAGTAAAAATTTCGTTACCTTATAACGCTTTTTGAGGAGTTATTTCGTAAGGAAGATTCGGGACTTTCGGACCGATGCGAAAAAATTCTGAGTCCCACGTCCCGGTTAGGTAGGTCCGGAGGGTGAAATTTTTAAAAAAATAAAAAGAAATCGTTACGTTCGGCTAGAATTCGTCGAACTATAACGATTTCAGTAAAAATTTCGTTACCTTATAACGCTTTTTGAGGAGTTATTTCGTAAGGAAGATTCGGGACTTTCGGACCGATGCGAAAAAATTCTGAGTCCCACGTCCCGGTTAGGTAGGTCCGGAGGGTGAAATTTTGTAAAAAATAAAAAGAAATCGTTACGTTCGGCTAGAATTCGTCGAACTATAACGATTTCAGTAAAAATTTCGTTACCTTATAACGCTTTTTGAGGAGTTATTTCGTAAGGAAGATTCGGGACTTTCGGACCGATGCGAAAAAATTCTGAGTCCCACGTCCCGGTTAGGTAGGTCCGGAGGGTGAAATTTTTAAAAAAAAAAAAAAGAAATCGTTACGTTCGGCTAGAATTCGTCGAACTATAACGATTTCAGTAAAAATTTCGTTACCTTATAACGCTTTTTGAGGAGTTATTTCGTAAGGAAGATTCGGGACTTTCGGACCGATGCGAAAAAATTCTGAGTCCCACGTCCCGGTTAGGTAGGTCCGGAGGGTGAAATTTTTTAAAAAATAAAAGAAATCGTTACGTTCGGCTAGAATTCGTCGAACTATAACGATTTCAGTAAAAATTTCGTTACCTTATAACGCTTTTTGAGGAGTTATTTCGTAAGGAAGATTCGGGACTTTCGGACCGATGCGAAAAAATTCTGAGTCCCACGTCCCGGTTAGGTAGGTCCGGAGGGTGAAATTTTTAAAAAATAAAAAGAAATCGTTACGTTCGGCTAGAATTCGTCGAACTATAACGATTTCAGTAAAAATTTCGTTACCTTATAACGCTTTTTGAGGAGTTATTTCGAAAGGAAGATTCGGGACTTTCGGACCGATGCGAAAAAATTCTGAGTCCCACGTCCCGGTTAGGTAGGTCCGGAGGGTGAAATTTTTAAAAAAATAAAAAGAAATCGTTACGTTCGGCTAGAATTCGTCGAACTATAACGATTTCAGTAAAAATTTCGTTACCTTATAACGCTTTTTGAGGAGTTATTTCGTAAGGAAGATTCGGGACTTTCGGACCGATGCGAAAAAATTCTGAGTCCCACGTCCCGGTTAGGTAGGTCCGGAGGGTGAAATTTTGTAAAAAATAAAAAGAAATCGTTACGTTCGGCTAGAATTCGTGGAACTATAACGATTTCAGTAAAAATTTCGTTACCTTATAACGCTTTTGAGGAGTTATTTCGAAAGGAAGATTCGGGACTTCCGGACCGATGCGAAAAAATTCTGAGTCCCACGTCCCGGTTAGGTAGGTCCGGAGGGTGAAATTTTTAAAAATAAAAAGAAATCGTTACGTTCGGCTAGAATTCGTCGAACTATGACGATTTCAGTAAAAATTTTCGTTACCTTATAACGCTTTTTGAGGAGGTATTTCGTAAGGAAGATTCGGGACTTTCGGACCGATGCGAAAAAATTCTGAGTCCCACGTCCCGGTTAGGTAGGTCCGGAGGGTGAAATTTTTAAAAAAAAAAGAAATCGTTACGTTCGGCTAGAATTCGTAGAACTATAACGATATCAGTAAAAATTTCGTTATCTTATAACGCTTTTTGAGGAGTTATTTCGAAAGGAAGATTCGGGACTTCCGGACCGATGCGAAAAAATTCTGAGTCCCACGTCCCGGTTAGGTAGGTCCGGAGGGTGAAATTTTTTAAAAAAAATAAAGAAATCGTTACGTTCGGCTAGAATTCGTCGAACTCTAACGATTTCAGTAAAAATTTCGTTATCTTATAACGCTTTTTGAGGAGTTATTTCGAAAGGAAGATTCGGGACTTTGGGACCGATGCGAAAAAATTCTGAGTCCCACGTCCCGGTTAGGTAGGTCCGGAGGGTGAAATTTTTAAAAAATAAAAGAAATCGTTACGTTCAGCTAGAATTCGTCGAACTCTGACGATTTCAGTAAAAATTTCGTTACCTTATAACGCTTTTTGAGGAGTTATTTCGTAAGGAAGATTCGGGACTTTCGGACCGATGCGAAAAATTCTGAGTCCCACGTCCCGGTTAGGTAGGTCCGGAGGGTGAAATTTTTAAAAAAAAAAAAAAAAATCGTTACGTCCGGCTAGGAATTCGTGGAACTATAACGATTTCAGTAAAAATTTCGCTACCTTATAAGGCTTTTTGAGGAGTTACTTCGTAAGGAAGATTCGGCCGCACTTTAGGACCGATGCGAAAACATTCTGAGTCCCACGTCCCGGTTAGGTAGGTCCGGAGGGGTAATTTTTTAAAAAAAAAAGAAATCGTTACGTTCGGCTAGAATTCGTGGAACTATAACGATTTCAGTAAAAATTTCTGTTACCTTATAACGCTTTTGAGGAGGTATTTCGAAAGGAAGATCTGGACTTTCGGACCGATGCGAAAAATTCTGAGTCCCACGTCCCGGTTAGGTAGGTCCGGGGGTGAAATTTTTAAAAATAAAAAGAAATCGTTACGTTCGGTAGAATTCGTGAACTCGATTTCGTAAATGACCTTATAACGCTTTTTGAGGAGGTATTTCGTAAGGAAGATCGGCACTTTGGACCGATGGAAAAATTCTGAGTCCCACGTTCCGGTTAGGTAGGTCCGGAGGGTGAAATTTTTAAAAAAAAAAAGAAATCGTTACGTTCGGGCTAGACGTAACTTCGATTTCAGTAAAATTTCGTTACCTTAAACGCTTTTTGAGGAGTTATTTCGTAAGGAAGATTCGGACTTTCGGAGATGCGAAAAATTCTAAGTCCTACGTCCTGGTTAGGTAGTCGGGGAATAAAAAAAAATTACGTCTGGCTAGAATTCGTACTAAATTCTTCTAGTTTTGAGGAGCGCCTAATGTTGGACGATGGAAAAATTGTCCCCGTCCTGTTAGTATCGGGTGATTAAAAAAAGAATCGTACGTCTGTCTCTGTCTACTATAACGATATCGTAAAATTTCGGTACCTTAACGCTTTTGAGGAGTTATCTCGTAAGCGAACTTCGGGACTTGGACGATGCGAAAATTCTGAGTCCCACGTCCCGTTAGTACGTCCGGAGGAATTTGAAAAAAAAAAAAGAAATTTACGTTCTGTAACGATTTAAAAATTCGTTACTTATAACGCTTTTGAGGAGTTTTTCGAAAGGAGATTGGGACTTTCGGACATAAATTCTAAGTCCCACGTCCTGGTTAGGTAGGTCCGGAGGGTGAAATTTTTGTAAAAAAAATTACGTTCGGTTGTTCACTTGTAAAAATTTAAGTTGAGGAGATTAAAGCGGGATTTGGGACGATGCGAAAAATTTCTGAGTCCCACGTCCTGGTTAGGTAGGTGTGGAAATAATCTAGTCTGTAGAATACTTCGTAAAATTTCGTTACCTTATAACGTTTTTGAGAGTTATAAGACTCGAGATGAAAATCTGTCCGTCCTTTAGGTAGTCCGAGGTGAAAAAAAAAAAATCGTTAAGTCCTGAAATTTGTAAAAATTTCACGTTAGGAGTTACTTTGAAAGGAAATTGGACATGGAATCTAGTCCCACGTCCTGGTTAGGTAGGTCCGGGGTGAAATTTTTAAAAATAAAAATTCGTTCGGTAGTAACAAACGATCGTAAAAGTTTGAGGAGGTATTTGAAGGAATACGGACTTTACCGATGAAAATTTAGTCCCACGTCCCTGTTAGGTAGGTCTGGAGGGATTTTAAAAAAGAATCGTTACGTTCGGCTAGATTCGTAACTCTATGATTTCATAAACATTCGTGACCTTTAACGCTTTTTGAGGAGTTATTTGTAAGCAAGATCTGGACTTTCGGACCGATGCGAAAATTTTAACTCTAATGTCCTGGTTAGGTGTGTCCGGAGGGTGAAATTTTTAAAAATTAAAAAAAATCGTTACGTCCGGTAATTCTCAACTCTTACGATTTCAGTAAAATTTCTTTACCTTATAACGCTTTTGAGGGGAGCCATTTCGAAAGGAAGATTCGTACTTTCGGACCGATGCGAAAAAAATTCTGAGTCCCATGTCCCGGTTATGTAGGCTCCGAAAAATTTTTAAAAATAAAAAGAAATGTTGCCTTCGGTATGTACTATAACGATTTCAGCAAAAATTTCGTTCGTTTTTGAGGAGCGATTTGGTGAAAAGATCGGGGCTTTAATAAATTCTACCCACGTCCGGTTAGGTAGGTCCGGAGGGTGAAATTTTAACAAAAGAAATCGTTACGTTCGTCTAGAATTCTAACTCTACGATTTCAGTAAACATTTCGTTACCTTATAACGCTTTTGAGGAGTTATTTAAAAGGAAATCTGGGACTTTCGGACCGATGCTAAAAATTCTGAGTCCCACGTCCCGGTTAGGTAGGTCCGGAGGGTGAAATTTTTTAAAAAAAAAAAAAATGTTAGTGGTCGTGGAACTATAATGATTTCATAAAAATTTCGTTACTTATAACGCTTTTTAGGAGTTATTTGAAAGGAACATTCGGTACTTTCGGACCGATGCGAAAAAATTTAAGTCCCGCGTCCCGGTTATAGGTAGGTCCGGGGGGTGAAATTTTTTGCATTAATAAAAAGAAATCGTATTGGTAACTATAACATTTCAGTAAAAATTTCGTTACTTATAACGTTTTTGAGGAGTTATTTCTAAGGAAACGGCACCTCGATGAAATTCAGTCCCACGTCCTGGTTAGGTAGTCCGGGGGTGTAATTCTTAAAAATTAAAAAGAAATTTATTCCTTTAAAAATTTCTTACTTCAACGCTTTTAGGAGTTATTTCGAAAGGAAGACCCGGTCTCTGTCTGCAAAAATTTCTAGTCCCCGTCCTGGTTAGGTAGGTCCGAGGGTGAAATTTTTAAAAAAGAATTACGCTGGTTGATTACTCTACGATTCAGCATAAATTTCCGTTTTATAACGCTTTTGAGGAGTATTCTGAAAGGAAGATTCGGGACCTCTGGACGATGCGTAAAAAAAATTCCTGAGTCACATGTCCTGTTAGGTAGGTCCGGAGGGTGAAGTTTGTAAAAAATAAAAGAAATCGCTACGTTCGTGAATTCGTAACCCTACGATTCAGTAAAAAATTTCGTTACTTATAACGCTTTTTAGGAGTTATTCCTGTAAGGAAGATCCGCACCTACCGATGCAAAAAATCTCGAGTCCCACGTCCCAGGGTTATAGGTAGGTCCGGAGGGTGAAATTTTTTTAAAAAAAAGAAATGTTGCGTTGGTTCTGTTAACCCTAACGATATCGAATTTCGTTATCTTTAACGTTTTGACGTAGGAAGATTCGGACTTCCGGACCGATGCGAAAAAAATTCTAAGTCCCATGTCCTGCTTAGGTAGGTCCGGAGGGTGAAATTTTTAGTAATTAAAAGAAATCGTTACGTCTGGCTAGAATTGTAACTCTAACGATTTGTGTAAAAATTTATTAACGCTTTTTAGGAGGTATTTCGTAAGGAAGATTCGACCTTTGGGACGATGAAAAATTCTAGTCCCACGTCCGGTTAGGTAGTCTGAGGGTGAAATTTTTAAAAAAATAAAAAAGAAATCGTTACGTTCGGCTAGAATTCTAACTCTAACCTCTTGTAAAATTTCGTTACCTATAACGTTTAGGATATTTCTAAGGAAGATTCACTTTCGACCGATGCGTAAAAAAAAATTCTAGTCCCACGTCCCGGTTAGGTAGGTCCGGAGGGCAAAATTTTTTAAAATAAAAAGAAATCGTTACGTTCGGCTAGAATTTGTGGAACTATAACGATTTCAGCAAAAATTCCGTTACCTTATAACGCTTTTTAGAGTTATTTGAAGGGAAGATCTGGACTTTCTGACGATGAAAAAATTCAAGTCCCAGCGTCCCGGTTAGGTGTAGGCCGGAGGGTGAAATTTTTAAAAAAGAAATCGTTGCTGTTCCGCTAGAATTCGTACTCTAACGATTTCAGTAAAAATTTCTTTACCCTTATAACGCTTTTTGAGGAGTTATTTCGTAAGGAATATTCGGTACTTTCGGACCGATGCGAAAAATTCTAAGTCCCACGTCCCGGTTAGGTAGGTCCGAGGGTGAAATTTTTAAAAAAAAAAAAATCGTTACGTTCGGTAGAATACGTGGAACTATAACGATTTCATAAAAATTGTTACCTTATAACGCTTTTTTGAGGAGTTATTTCGAAAGGAAGATTCGGTACTTTCGGACCGATGCGAAAAAATTTTAAGCCCCACGTTCCGGTTAGGTAGGTCCGGAGGGGTGAAATTTTTAAAAAAAATGAACAAATTTTGTTACCTTATAACGCTTTTGAGGAGTTATTTCTAAGGAATTTCTACTTTCGACCATGCGAAAATTCGTCCCACGTCCTGTTAGTGTCCGAGGGTGAAATTTTTTAAAAATAAAAGAAATTTACGTTCGGTAGTTAAAAATTTCGTTACTTTAACGCTTTTGGAGCTATTTCGTAAGAAGATTTAAAATTCTAGTCCCACGTCCTGCTTATTGGTAGGTCCGGAGGGTGAAATTTTAAAAATTACTCCGGCTTTTACTCTACGATTTCGTAAACTTTCTGTTACTTTAACGTTTTGAGGAGCCCTTGTTCCGAGAAGATCTCTACTAAAATCTAGTCTCACGTCCCGGTTAGGTAGGTCCGGGGGTGAAATTTTTAAAATAAAATTCCTTATTTAACGCTTTTGAGGAGTTATTCTATTGTCCTCCTGTTATTCCGGTAAATTTTAAAAAGATTTACGTTCCTTTACTCATTTCAGTAAAAATTTCGTTACTTATAACGCTTTTTGAGGAGTTATTTCGTAAGAAGACGGGACTTTCGGACCGATGCAAAATTCTGAGTCCCACGTCCCGGTTAGGTGGGTCCGGAGGGTGAAATTTTTAAAAAATAAAATGATTTAGTTCGTTTAACTTAACGATTTCAGTAAAATCTCTGTACCTTATAACGCTTTTTGAGGAGTTACTTGTAAGGAGGGGGGAAGATGCGTGATCTCCCCGTCCTCTTAGTAGTCCGGGGTGAAATTTTTAAAAAAAAAAAAGAAAGGTTTGGTGTGTGAACTTACGTTTCGAAAAATTTCGTTACGTAAACGCTTTTTGAGGAGTTACTTCGTAAGGAAGATCGGACTTTCGGACCGATGCGAAAAAATTCTGAGTCCCACGTCCTGGTTAGGTAGGTCCGGAGGGTGAAATTTACAAAATAAAAGCAATCGTTACGCCTTTCGTCAACTCTGACGATTTCAAAATTTCGTTACCTTATAACGCTTTTGAGGAGGTATTTCGAAAGGAAGACTCCCGTCCTGACCGATGGAAAAAATTAGTCCCACGTCCTGCTTGGTAGGTCCGGAGGGTGAAATTTTTAAAAAAAAAGAAAATCGTTACGTTCGGCTGAATTCGTGAACTTAACGATTCGTAAAATTACTTAACGCTTTTGAGGAGTTATTTGTAGAAGATGGGACCTTTGACCGATGGAAAAATTTGAGTCCCATGTCCTGGTTAGGTAGGTCTGGAGGGGAAATTTTTAAAAAAAAAGAAATCGTTACGTTCGGCTAGAATCGTGACTACGATTTCAGTAAAAATTTCGTTACCTTATAACGCTTTTTGAGGAGTTATTTCGTAGGAACATCGGGGACTTCGACCGATGCGAAAAATTCTAAGCCCACGTTCTGGTTAGGTGGGTCCGGAGGGTGAAATTTTTAAAAAATGAAATCGGACGTTCTGGCTAGAATTTGTGAACTATAACGATTTCAGTAAAACTTCGTTACCTTATAACGCTTTTTGAGGAGCTTATTTCGTAGAAGATCGGGACTTTCGGACCGATGCGAAAAATTCTGAGTCCCACGTCCCGGTTAGGTAGGTCCGGTGGGTGAAATTTTTTAAAAAAAAAAGAAATCGTTACGTTCTGGCTAGAATTCGTCGAACTCTGACGATTTCAGTAAAAATTTCTGTTACCTTATAACGCTTTTTGAGGAGGTATTTCGTAAGGAAGATTCGGGACTTTCGGACCGATGCGAAAAATTCTAAGTCCCACGTCCCGGTTAGGTAGGTCCGGAGGGTGAAAATTTTTTAAAATAAAAAGAAATCGTTACGTTCGGCTAGAATTTGTGGAACTATAACGATTTCAGTAAAAATTTCGTTACCTTATAACGCTTTTTTGAGGAGTTATTTCGTAAGCGAAGATTCGGGACTTCGGACCGATGCGAAAAATTCTGAGTCCCACGTCCCGGTTAGGTAGGTCCGGAGGGTGAAATTTTTTAAAAAATAAAAAGAAATCGTTACGTTCGGCTAGAATTTGTCGAACTATAACGATTTCAGTAAAAATTTCGTTACCTTATAACGCTTTTGAGGAGTTATTTCGTAAGGAAGATTCGGGACTTTGGGACCGATGCGAAAATTCTGAGTCCCACGTCCCGGTTAGGTAGGTCCGGAGGGTGAAATTTTTAAAAATAAAAAGAAATCGTTACGTTCGGCTAGAATTTGTGGAACTATAACGATTTCAGTAAAAATTTCGTTACCTTATAACGCTTTTTGAGGAGGTATTTCGAAAGGAAGATTCGGACTTTCGGACCGATGCGAAAAATTCTGAGTCCCACGTCCTGGTTAGGTAGGTCCGGAGGGTGAAATTTTTAAAAATAAAAAGAAATCGTTACGTCCGGCTAGAATTCGTCGAACTATAATCGATTTCAGTAAAAATTTCGTTACCTTATAACGCTTTTTGAGGAGGTATTTCGTAAGGAAGATTCGGGACCTTCGGACCGATGCGAAAAATTCTGAGTCCCACGTCCTGGTTAGGTAGGTCCGGAGGGTGAAATTTTGTAAAAAAAAAAAAAATCGTTACGTTCGGCGTAGAATACGTGAACTATAACGATTTCAGTAAAATTTCGTTACCTTATAACGCTTTTTGAGGAGGTATTTCGTAAGGAAGATTCGGGACTTTCGGACCGATGCGAAAAATTCTGAGTCCCACGTCCTGGTTAGGTAGGTCCGGGGGGTGAAATTTTTAAAAAATAAAAGAAATCGTTACGTTCGGCTAGAATTTGTGAACTCTAACGATTTCAGTAAAAATTTCGTTACCTTATAACGCTTTTTGAGGAGGTATTTCGTAAGGAAGCATTCGGGACTTCGGACCGATGCGAAAAATTCTGAGTCCCACGTCCTGGTTAGGTAGGTCCGGAGGGTGAAATTTTTAAAAATAAAAGAAATCGTTACGTTCGGCTAGAATTTGTCGAACTCTGACGATTTCAGTAAAATTTCGTTACCTTATAACGCTTTTGAGGAGTTATTTCGTAAGGAAGATCGGACCTTCGGACCGATGCGAAAAAATTCTGAGTCCCACGTCCCGGTTAGGTAGGTCCGGAGGGTGAAATTTTTAAAAATAAAAAGAAATCGTTACGTCCGGCTAGAATTCGTGGAACTATAACGATTTCAGTAAAAATTTCTGTTACCTTATAACGCTTTTGAGGAGTTATTTCGTAAGGAAGATTCGGGACTTTCGGACCGATGCGTAAAAAATTCTGAGTCCCACGTCCCGGTTAGGTAGGTCCGGAGGGTGAAATTTTTAAAAAAAAAAGAAATCGTTACGTTCGGCTAGAATTTGTGGAACTATAACGATTTCAGTAAAAATTTCGTTACCTTATAACGCTTTTGAGGAGTTATTTCGTAAGGAAGATTCGGGACTTTCGGACCGATGCGAAAAATTCTGAGTCCCACGTCCTGGTTAGGTAGGTCCGAGGGTGAAATTTTTAAAAAAAAAAAGAAATCGTTACGTTCGGCTAGAATTCGTCGAACTATAACGATTTCAGTAAAAAATTTCGTTACCTTATAACGCTTTTGAGGAGTTATTTCGAAAGGAAGATTCGGTACTTTCGGACCGATGCGAAAAATTCTGAGTCCCACGTCCCGGTTAGGTAGGTCCGGAGGGTGAAATTTTTGGAAAGATAAAAAGAAATCGTTACGTCGGGCTAGAATTCGTGAACTATAACGATTTCAGTAAAAACTTTCGTTACCTTATAACGCTTTTTGAGGAGTTATTTCGTAAGGAAGATTCGGGACTTTTGGACCGATGCGAAAAATTCTGAGTCCCACGTCCTGGTTAGGTAGGTCCGGAGGGTGAAATTTTTTAAAAATAAAAAGAAATCGTTACGCTTCGGCTAGAATTCGTCGAACTCTAACGATTTCAGTAAAAATTTCTGTTACCTTATAACGCTTTTGAGGAGGTATTTCGTAAGGAAGATTCGGGACTTTGGGACCGATGCGAAAAATTCTGAGTCCCACGTCCCGGTTAGGTAGGTCCGGGGGTGAAATTTTTGAAAATAAAAAGAAATCGTTACGTTCGGCTAGAATTTGTGGAACTATAACGATTTCAGTAAAAATTTCGTTACCTTATAACGCCTTTTGAGGAGTTATTTCGTAAGGAAGATTCGGGACTTTTCGGACCGATGCGAAAAATTCTGAGTCCCACGTCCTGGTTAGGTAGGTCCGGAGGGTGAAATTTTTAAAAATAAAAGAAATCGTTACGTTCGGCTAGAATTCGTAACTATAACGATTTCAGTAAAATTTCGTTACCTTATAACGCTTTTGAGGAGTTATTTCGTAAGGAAGATCCGGGACTTTCGACCGATGTGAAAAATTCTGAGTCCCACGTCCCGGTTAGGTAGGTCCGGAGGGTGAAATTTTTAAAAAAAAAAGAAATCGTTACGTTCGGCTAGAATTTGTCGAACTATAACGATTTCAGTAAAAATTTCGTTACCTTATAACGCTTTTGAGGAGTTATTTCGTAAAGGAATCGGACTTCGGACCGATGCGAAAAATTCTGAGTCCCACGTCCCGGTTAGGTAGGTCCGGAGGGTGAAATTTTGTAAAAAATAAAAGAAATCGTTACGTTCGGCTAGAATTCGTGGAACTATAACGATTTCAGTAAAAATTTCGTTACCTTATAACGCTTTTGAGGAGGTATTTCGTAAGAAAGATTCGGGACTTTTGGACCGATGCGAAAAATTCTAGATCCCACGTCCTGGTTAGGTAGGTCCGGAGGGTGAAATTTTTTGAAAAAATAAAAAGAAATCGTTACGTTCGGCTAGAATTCGTCGAACTATAACGATTTCAGTAAAAATTCCGTTACCTTATAACGCTTTTTGAGGAGTTATTTCGAAAGGAAGATTCGGGACTTTCGGACCGATGCGAAAATTCTGAGTCCCACGTCCTGGTTAGGTAGGTCCGGAGGGTGAAATTTTGTAAAAATAAAAGAAATCGTTACGTTCGGCTGAACTCGTGAACTATAACGATTTCAGTAAAAATTTCGTTACCTTATACACGCTTTTTGAGGAGGTATTTCGTAAGGAAGATTCGGGACTTTCGGACCGATGCGAAAATTCAAAGTCCCACGTCCCGGTTAGGTAGGTCCGGAGGGTGAAATTTTTAAAATAAAAAGAAATCGTTACGTTCGGCTGGAATTCGTGGAACTATAACGATTTCAGTAAAAATTTCTGTTACCTTATAACGCTTTTGAGGAGGTATTTCGTAAGGAAGATTCGGGACTTTCGGACCGATGCGAAAATTCTAAGTCCCACGTCCCGGTTAGGTAGGTCCGGAGGGTGAAATTTTTAAAAATAAAAAGAAATCGTTACGTCCGGCTAGAATTTGTGGAACTATAACGATTTCAGTAAAAATTTCGTTACCTTATAACGCTTTTTGAGGAGTTATTTCGAAAGGAAGATTCGGTACTTTCGGACCGATGCGAAAAATTTTAGTCCCACGTCCCGGTTAGGTAGGTCCGGAGGGTGAAATTTTTTAAAAAAAAAGAAATCGTTACGTTCGGCTAGAATTTGTGGAACTATAACGATTTCAGTAAAAATTTCGTTACCTTATAGCGCTTTTTGAGGAGGTATTTCGTAAGGAAGATTCGGGACTTTTGGACCGATGCGAAAAATTCTGAGTCCCACGTCCCGGTTAGGTAGGTCCGGAGGGTGAAATTTTTAAAAATAAAAAGAAATCGTTACGTTCGGCTAGAATTCGTGGAACTATAACGATTTCAGTAAAAATTTCGTTACCTTATAACGCTTTTGAGGAGGTATTTCGTAAGGAAGATTCGACTTTTGACCGATGCGAAAAATTCTAAGTCCCACGTCCTGGTTAGGTAGGTCCGGAGGGTGAAATTTTTTAAAAATAAAAAGAAATCGTTACGTTCGGCTAGAATTCGTGGAACTCTAACGATTTCAGTAAAAATTTCCTGTTACCTTATAACGCTTTTTGAGGAGTTATTTCGTAAGAAAGATTCGGGACCTTCGGACCGATGCGAAAAAATAAGTCCCATGTCCCGGTTAGGTAGGTCCGAGGGTAGAAATTTTTAAAAAAAAAGAAATCGTTACGTTCGGCTAGAATTCGTGGAACTATAACGATTTCAGTAAAATTTCGTTACCTTATAACGCTTTTGAGGAGTTATTTCGTAAGGAAGATTCGGTACTTTCGGACCGATGCGAAAAAATTTTGAGTCCCACGTCCCGGTTAGGTAGGTCCGGAGGGTGAAATTTTTAAAAAATAAAAAGAAATCGTTACGTTCGGCTAGAATTCGTAGAACTATAACGATTTCAGTAAAAATTTCGTTACCTTATAACGCTTTTGAGGAGTTATTTCGAAAGGAAGATTCGGACTTTCGGACCGACGCGAAAAAAATTCTGAGTCCCACGTCCCGGTTAGGTAGGTCCGGAGGGTGAAATTTTTAAAAAATAAAAGAAATCGTTACGTTCGGCTAGAATTCGTGGAACTATAACGATTTCAGTAAAAATTTCGTTATCTTATAACGTTTTTGAGGAGTTATTTCGAAAGGAAGATTCGGGACTTTGGGACCGATGCGAAAAATTCTGAGTCCCACGTCCCGGTTAGGTAGGTCCGGAGGGTGAAATTTTTTAAAAAATAAAAGAAATCGTTACGTTCGGCTAGAATTCGTGGAACTATAACGATTTCAGTAAAAATTTCGTTATCTTATAACGCTTTTGAGGAGTTATTTCGAAAGGAAGATTCGGGACTTTCGGACCGATGTGAAAAATTCTAAGTCCCACGTCCCGGTTAGGTAGGTCCGGAGGGTGAAATTTTTTAAAAAATAAAAAGAAATCGTTACGTTCGGCTAGAATTCGTGGAACTATAACGATTTCAGTAAAAAATTCGTTACCTTATAACGCTTTTTGAGGAGTTATTTCGAAAGGAAGATTCGGGACTTTCGGACCGATGCGAAAAATTCTGAGTCCCACGTCCCGGTTAGGTAGGTCCGGAGGGTGAAATTTTTAAAAAATAAAAAGAAATCGTTACGTTCGGCTAGAATTCGTGGAACTATAACGATTTCAGTAAAAATTTCGTTACCTTATAACGCTTTTTGAGGAGTTATTTCGAAAGGAAGATTCGGGACTTCGGACCGATGCGAAAAATTCTAAGTCCCACGTCCCGGTTAGGTAGGTCCGGAGGGTGAAATTTTTAAAAAAATAAAAAGAAATCGTTACGTTCGGCTAGAATTCGTCGAACTATAACGATTTCAGTAAAAATTTCGTTACCTTATAACGCTTTTGAGGAGTTATTTCGTAAGGAAGATTCGGGACTTTCGGACCGATGCGAAAAATTCTGAGTCCCACGTCCCGGTTAGGTAGGTCCGGAGGGTGAAATTTTTGAAAAATAAAAAGAAATCGTTACGTTCGGCTAGAATTCGTGGAACTATAACGATTTCAGTAAAAATTTCGTTACCTTATAACGCTTTTGAGGAGTTATTTCGTAAAGGAAGATTCGGGACTTTCGGACCGATGCGAAAAAATTCTGAGTCCCACGTCCCGGTTAGGTAGGTCCGGAGGGTGAAATTTTTAAAAAAAAAAGAAATCGTTACGTTCGGCTAGAATTCGTCGAACTATAACGATTTCAGTAAAAATTTCGTTACCTTATAACGCTTTTGAGGAGTTATTTCGAAAGGAAGATTCGGGACTTTCGGACCGATGCGAAAAAATTCTGAGTCCCACGTCCCGGTTAGGTAGGTCCGGAGGGTGAAATTTTTAAAAAAAAAAAGAAATCGTTACGTTCGGCTAGAATTCGTGGAACTATAACGATTTCAGTAAAAATTTCGTTACCTTATAACGCTTTTGAGGAGTTATTTCGAAAGGAAGATTCGGGACTTTCGGACCGATGCGAAAAAATTCTGAGTCCCACGTCCCGGTTAGGTAGGTCCGGAGGGTGAAATTTTTAAAAAATAAAAAAAGAAATCGTTACGTTCGGCTAGAATTCGTCGAACTATAACGATTTCAGTAAAAATTTCGTTATCTTATAACGCTTTTTGAGGAGTTATTTCGAAAGGAAGATTCGGGACTTTCGGACCGATGCGAAAAAATTCTAAGTCCCACGTCCCGGTTAGGTAGGTCCGGAGGGTGAAATTTTTAAAAAATAAAAAGAAATCGTTACGTTCGGCTAGAATTCGTCGAACTATAACGATTTCAGTAAAAATTTCGTTACCTTATAACGCTTTTTGAGGAGTTATTTCGAAAGGAAGATTCGGGACTTTCGGACCGATGCGAAAAAATTCTGAGTCCCACGTCCCGGTTAGGTAGGTCCGGAGGGTGAAATTTTTTAAAAAAAAAAAAGAAATCGTTACGTTCGGCTAGAATTCGTCGAACTATAACGATTTCAGTAAAAATTTCGTTACCTTATAACGCTTTTGAGGAGTTATTTCGAAAGGAAGATTCGGGACTTTCGGACCGATGCGAAAAATTCTAAGTCCCACGTCCCGGTTAGGTAGGTCCGAAGGGTGAAATTTTTAAAAAATAAAAAGAAATCGTTACGTTCGGCTAGAATTCGTCGAACTATAACGATTTCAGTAAAAATTTCGTTACCTTATAACGCTTTTTGAGGAGTTATTTCGAAAGGAAGATTCGGGACTTTCGGACCGATGCGAAAAAATTCTGAGTCCCACGTCCCGGTTAGGTAGGTCCGGAGGGTGAAATTTTTAAAAAATAAAAAGAAATCGTTACGTTCGGCTAGAATTCGTGGAACTATAACGATTTCAGTAAAAATTTCGTTACCTTATAACGCTTTTTGAGGAGTTATTTCGTAAGGAAGATTCGGGACTTTCGGACCGATGCGAAAAATTTTGAGTCCCACGTCCCGGTTAGGTAGGTCCGGAGGGTGAAATTTTTTAAAAATAAAAAGAAATCGTTACGTTCGGCTAGAATTCGTCGAACTATAACGATTTCAGTAAAAATTTCGTTACCTTATAACGCTTTTTGAGGAGTTATTTCGTAAGGAAGATTCGGGACTTTCGGACCGATGCGAAAAAAATTCTGAGTCCCACGTCCCGGTTAGGTAGGTCCGGAGGGTGAAATTTTTTAAAAAATAAAAAGAAATCGTTACGTTCGGCTAGAATTCGTGGAACTATAACGATTTCAGTAAAAATTTCGTTACCTTATAACGCTTTTTGAGGAGTTATTTCGAAAGGAAGATTCGGGACTTTCGGACCGATGCGAAAAAATTCTAAGTCCCACGTCCCGGTTAGGTAGGTCCGGAGGGTGAAATTTTTTAAAAAAAAAAAGAAATCGTTACGTTCGGCTAGAATTCGTCGAACTATAACGATTTCAGTAAAAATTTCGTTACCTTATAACGCTTTTGAGGAGTTATTTCGAAAGGAAGATTCGGGACTTTCGGACCGATGCGAAAAAATTCTAAGTCCCACGTCCCGGTTAGGTAGGTCCGGAGGGTGAAATTTTTAAAAAAAAAAAGAAATCGTTACGTTCGGCTAGAATTCGTGGAACTATAACGATTTCAGTAAAAATTTCGTTACCTTATAACGCTTTTTGAGGAGTTATTTCGAAAGGAAGATTCGGGACTTTCGGACCGATGCGAAAAAATTCTGAGTCCCACGTCCCGGTTAGGTAGGTCCGGAGGGTGAAATTTTTAAAAAAATAAAAAGAAATCGTTACGTTCGGCTAGAATTCGTCGAACTATAACGATTTCAGTAAAAATTTCGTTACCTTATAACGCTTTTTGAGGAGTTATTTCGAAAGGAAGATTCGGGACTTTCGGACCGATGCGAAAAAATTCTGAGTCCCACGTCCCGGTTAGGTAGGTCCGGAGGGTGAAATTTTTTAAAAAATAAAAGAAATCGTTACGTTCGGCTAGAATTCGTCGAACTATAACGATTTCAGTAAAAATTTCGTTACCTTATAACGCTTTTTGAGGAGTTATTTCGAAAGGAAGATTCGGGACTTTCGGACCGATGCGAAAAAATTCTAAGTCCCACGTCCCGGTTAGGTAGGTCCGGAAGGGTGAAATTTTTAAAAAAATAAAAAGAAATCGTTACGTTCGGCTAGAATTCGTCGAACTATAACGATTTCAGTAAAAATTTCGTTACCTTATAACGCTTTTTGAGGAGTTATTTCGTAAGGAAGATTCGGGACTTTCGGACCGATGCGAAAAAATTCTAAGTCCCACGTCCCGGTTAGGTAGGTCCGGAGGGTGAAATTTTTTAAAAAATAAAAGAAATCGTTACGTTCGGCTAGAATTCGTGGAACTATAACGATTTCAGTAAAAATTTCGTTACCTTATAACGCTTTTTGAGGAGTTATTTCGTAAGGAAGATTCGGGACTTTCGGACCGATGCGAAAAAATTCTGAGTCCCACGTCCCGGTTAGGTAGGTCCGGAGGGTGAAATTTTTTTAAAAAATAAAAAGAAATCGTTACGTTCGGCTAGAATTCGTCGAACTATAACGATTTCAGTAAAAATTTCGTTACCTTATAACGCTTTTTGAGGAGTTATTTCGAAAGGAAGATTCGGGACTTTCGGACCGATGCGAAAAAATTCTAAGTCCCACGTCCCGGTTAGGTAGGTCCGGAGGGTGAAATTTTTAAAAAAATAAAAAGAAATCGTTACGTTCGGCTAGAATTCGTCGAACTATAACGATTTCAGTAAAAATTTCGTTACCTTATAACGCTTTTTAGGAGGTTATTTCGAAAGGAAGATTCGGGACTTTCGGACCGATGCGAAAAAATTCTAAGTCCCACGTCCCGGTTAGGTAGGTCCGGAGGGTGAAATTTTTAAAAAAAAAAAAGAAATCGTTACGTTCGGCTAGGAATTCGTCGAACTATAACGATTTCAGTAAAAATTTCGTTACCTTATAACGCTTTTTGAGGAGTTATTTCGAAAGGAAGATTCGGGACTTTCGGACCGATGCGAAAAAATTCTAAGTCCCACGTCCCGGTTAGGTAGGTCCGGAGGGTGAAATTTTTTAAAAAATAAAAAGAAATCGTTACGTTCGGCTAGAATTCGTGGAACTATAACGATTTCAGTAAAAATTTCGTTACCTTATAACGCTTTTTGAGGAGTTATTTCGAAAGGAAGATTCGGGACTTTCGGACCGATGCGAAAAAATTCTAAGTCCCACGTCCCGGTTAGGTAGGTCCGGAGGGTGAAATTTTTTAAAAAATAAAAAGAAATCGTTACGTTCGGCTAGAATTCGTGGAACTATAACGATTTCAGTAAAAATTTCGTTACCTTATAACGCTTTTTGAGGAGTTATTTCGAAAGGAAGATTCGGGACTTTCGGACCGATGCGAAAAAAATTCTAAGTCCCACGTCCCGGTTAGGTAGGTCCGGAGGGTGAAATTTTTTAAAAAATAAAAAGAAATCGTTACGTTCGGCTAGAATTCGTGGAACTATAACGATTTCAGTAAAAATTCTCGTTATCTTATAACGCTTTTTGAGGAGTTATTTCGAAAGGAAGATTCGGGACTTTCGGACCGATGCGAAAAAATTCTAAGTCCCACGTCCCGGTTAGGTAGGTCCGGAGGGTGAAATTTTTTAAAAAAATAAAAAGAAATCGTTACGTTCGGCTAGAATTCGTGGAACTATAACGATTTCAGTAAAAATTTCGTTACCTTATAACGCTTTTTGAGGAGTTATTTCGTAAGGAAGATTCGGGACTTTCGGACCGATGCGAAAAAATTCTAAGTCCCACGTCCCGGTTAGGTAGGTCCGGAGGGTGAAATTTTTTAAAAAATAAAAAGAAATCGTTACGTTCGGCTAGAATTCGTGGAACTATAACGATTTCAGTAAAAAATTCGTTACCTTATAACGCTTTTTGAGGAGTTATTTCGTAAGGAAGATTCGGGACTTTCGGACCGATACGAAAAAATTCTGAGTCCCACGTCCCGGTTAGGTAGGTCCGGAGGGTGAAATTTTTAAAAAATAAATAAAGAAATCGTTACGTTCGGCTAGAATTCGTGGAACTATAACGATTTCAGTAAAAATTCGTTACCTTATAACGCTTTTTGTGGAGGTATTTCGTAAGGAAGATTCGGGACTTTCGGACCGATGCGAAAAAATTCTGAGTCTCACGTCCCGGTTAGGTAGGTCCGGAGGGTGAAATTTTTAAAAAAAAAAAGAAATCGTTACGTTCGGCTAGAATTCGTCGAATTATAACGATTTCAGTAAAAATTTCGTTACCTTATAACGCTTTTTGAGGAGTTATTTCGAAAGGAAGATTCGGGACTTTCGGACCGATGCGAAAAAATTCTAAGTCCCACGTCCCGGTTAGGTAGGTCCGGAGGGTGAAATTTTTAAAAAAAAATAAAAAGAAATCGTTACGTTCGGCTAGAATTCGTCGAATTATAACGATTTCAGTAAAAATTTCGTTACCTTATAACGCTTTTTGAGGAGTTATTTCGAAAGGAAGATTCGGGACTTTCGGACCGATGCGAAAAATTCTAAGTCCCACGTCCCGGTTAGGTAGGTCCGGAGGGTGAAATTTTTTAAAAAAATAAAAGAGAAATCGTTACGTTCGGCTAGAATTCGTCGAATTATAACGATTTCAGTAAAAATTTCGTTACCTTATAACGCTTTTTGAGGAGTTATTTCGAAAGGAAGATTCGGGACTTTCGGACCGATGCGAAAAAATTCTAAGTCCCACGTCCCGGTTAGGTAGGTCCGGAGGGTGAAATTTTTTAAAAAATAAAAGGAAATCGTTACGTTCGGCTAGAATTTGTGAACTATAACGATTTCAGTAAAAATTTCGTTACCTTATAACGCTTTTTGAGGAGTTATTTCGAAAGGAAGATTCGGGACTTTCGGACCGATGCGAAAAAATTCTAAGTCCCACGTCCCGGTTAGGTAGGTCCGGAGGGTGAAATTTTTAAAAAAAATAAAAAGAAATCGTTACGTTCGGCTAGGAATTCGTGGAACTATAACGATTTCAGTAAAAATTCTCGTTACCTTATAACGCTTTTTGAGGAGTTATTTCGAAAGGAAGATTCGGGACTTTCGGACCGATGCGAAAAAATTCTAAGTCCCACGTCCCGGTTAGGTAGGTCCGGAGGGTGAAATTTTTAAAAAAATAAAAGAAATCGTTACGTTCGGCTAGAATTCGTGGAACTATAACGATTTCAGTAAAAATTTCGTTACCTTATAACGCTTTTGGAGGAGTTATTTCGTAAGGAAGATTCGGGACTTTCGGACCGATGCGAAAAAATTCTGAGTCCCACGTCCCGGTTAGGTAGGTCCGGAGGGTGAAATTTTTTAAAAAATAAAAGAAAAAGAAATCGTTACGTTCGGCTAGAATTCGTGGAACTATAACGATTTCAGTAAAAATTTCGTTACCTTATAACGCTTTTTGTGGAGTTATTTCGTAAGGAAGATTCGGGACTTTCGGACCGATGCGAAAAAAATTCTAAGTCCCACGTCCCGGTTAGGTAGGTCCGGAGGGTGAAATTTTTAAAAAATAAAAAGAAATCGTTACGTTCGGCTAGAATTCGTCGAATTATAACGATTTCAGTAAAAATTTCGTTACCTTATAACGCTTTTTGAGGAGTTATTTCGAAAGGAAGATTCGGGACTTTCGGACCGATGCGAAAAAATTCTAAGTCCCACGTCCCGGTTAGGTAGGTCCGGAGGGTGAAATTTTTAAAAAATAAGAAAGAAAGAAATCGTTACGTTCGGCTAGAATTCGTCGAATTATAACGATTTCAGTAAAAATTTCGTTATCTTATAACGCTTTTTGAGGAGTTATTTCGAAAGGAAGATTCGGGACTTTCGGACCGATGCGAAAAAATTCTAAGTCCCACGTCCCGGTTAGGTAGGTCCGGAGGGTGAAATTTTTAAAAAAATAAAGGAAATCGTTACGTTCGGCTAGAATTCGTCGAACTATAACGATTTCAGTAAAAATTTTCGTTATCTTATAACGCTTTTTGAGGAGTTATTTCGAAAGGAATATTCGGGACTTTTCGGACCGATGCGAAAAAAATTCTAAGTCCCACGTCCCGGTTAGGTAGGTCCGGAGGGTGAAATTTTTAAAAAAATAAAAAAAAATCGTTACGTTCGGCTAGAATTCGTGGAACTATAACGATTTCAGTAAAAATTCGTTACCTTATAACGCTTTTTGAGGAGTTATTTCGAAAGGAAGATTCGGGACTTTCGGACCGATGCGAAAAAATTCTAAGTCCCACGTCCCGGTTAGGTAGGTCCGGAGGGTGAAATTTTTAAAAAATAAAAAGAAATCGTTACGTTCGGCTAGAATTCGTGGAACTATAACGATTTCAGTAAAAATTTCGTTACCTTATAACGCTTTTTGAGTTTTTAAGGAAGTATTCGGGACCTTCGGACCGATACGAAAAAATTCTGAGTCCCACGTCCCGGTTAGGTAGGTCCGGAGGGTGAAATTTTTAAAAAATAAAAAGAAATCGTTACGTTCGGCTAGAATTCGTGGAACTATAACGATTTCAGTAAAAATTTCGTTACCTTATAACGCTTTTTGTGGAGGTATTTCGTAAGGAAGAATCGGGACTTTCGGACCGATGCGAAAAAATTCTAAGTCTCACGTCCCGGTTAGGTAGGTCCGGAGGGTGAAATTTTTTAAAAAAATAAAAAGAAATCGTTACGTTCGGCTAGAATTCGTCGAATTATAACGATTTCAGTAAAAATTTCGTTACCTTATAACGCTTTTTGAGGAGTTATTTCGAAAGGAAGATTCGGGACTTTCGGACCGATGCGAAAAAATTCTAAGTCCCACGTCCCGGTTAGGTAGGTCCGGAGGGTGAAATTTTTAAAAAAATAAAAAGAAATCGTTACGTTCGGCTAGAATTCGTGGAACTATAACGATTTCAGTAAAAATTTCGTTACCTTATAACGCTTTTTAGGAGTTATTTCGAAAGGAAGATTCGGTACTTTCGGACCGATGCGAAAAAATTCTAAGTCCCACGTCCCGGTTAGGTAGGACCGGAGGGTGAAATTTTTTAAAAAATAAAAAAGAAATCGTTACGTTCGGCTAGAATTCGTCGAATTATAACGATTTCAGTAAAAATTTCGTTATCTTATAACGCTTTTTGAGGAGTTATTTCGAAAGGAAGATTCGGGACTTTCGGACCGATGCGAAAAAATTCTAAGTCACACGTCCCGGTTAGGTAGGTCCGGAGGGTGAAATTTTTTAAAAAAATAAAAAGAAATCGTTACGTTCGGCTAGAATTCGTGGAACTATAACGATTTCAGTAAAAATTTCGTTACCTTATAACGCTTTTTGAGGAGTTATTTCGAAAGGAAGATTCGGGACTTTCGGACCGATGCGAAAAAATTCTAAGTCCCACGTCCCGGTTAGGTAGGTCCGGAGGGTGAAATTTTTAAAAAAATAAAAAGAAATCGTTACGTTCGGCTAGAATTCGTCGAACTATAACGATTTCAGTAAAAATTCGTTACCTTATAACGCTTTTTGAGGAGTTATTTCGAAAGGAATATTCGGGACTTTCGGACCGATGCGAAAAAATTCTAAGTCCCACGTCCCGGTTAGGTAGGTCCGGAGGGTGAAATTTTTAAAAAATAAAAAGAAATCGTTACGTTCGGCTAGAATTCGTCGAACTATAACGATTTCAGTAAAAATTTCGTTATCTTATAACGCTTTTTGAGGAGTTATTTCGAAAGGAAGATTCGGGACTTTCGGACCGACGCGAAAAAATTCTAAGTCCCACGTCCCGGTTAGGTAGGTCCGGAGGGTGAAATTTTTTAAAAAATAAAAAGAAATCGTTACGTTCGGCTAGAATTCGTGGAACTATAACGATTTCAGTAAAAATTTCGTTACCTTATAACGCTTTTTGAGGAGTTATTTCGTAAGGAAGATTCGGGACTTTCGGACCGATGCGAAAAAATTCTAAGTCCCACGTCCCGGTTAGGTAGGTCCGGAGGGTGAAATTTTTTAAAAAATAAAAAGAAATCGTTACGTTCGGCTAGAATTCGTGGAACTATAACGATTTCAGTAAAAATTTCGTTACCTTATAACGCTTTTGAGGGAGTTATTTCGAAAGGAAGGACTTTCGGACCGAGCGAGCGAAAAATTCTGAGTCCCACGTCCCGGTTAGGTAGGTCCGGAGGGTGAAATTTTTTAAAAAATAAAAAAGAAATCGTTACGTTCGGCTAGAATTCGTCGAACTATAACGATTTCAGTAAAAATTTCGTTACCTTATAACGCTTTTTGAGGAGTTATTTCGAAAGGAAGATTCGGGACTTTCGGACCGATGCGAAAAAATTCTAAGTCCCACGTCCCGGTTAGGTAGGTCCGGAGGGTGAAATTTTTTAAAAAAATAAAAGAAATCGTTACGTTCGGCTAGAATTCGTGGAACTATAACGATTTCAGTAAAAATTTCGTTACCTTATAACGCTTTTTGAGGAGTTATTTCGAAAGGAAGATTCGGGACTTTCGGACCGATGCGAAAAAATTCTAAGTCCCACGTCCCGGTTAGGTAGGTCCGGAGGGTGAAATTTTTTAAAAAATAAAAAGAAATCGTTACGTTCGGCTAGAATTCGTGGAACTATAACGATTTCAGTAAAAATTTCGTTACCTTATAACGCTTTTTGAGGAGTTATTTCGAAAGGAAGATTCGGGACTTTCGGACCGATGCGAAAAAATTCTAAGTCCCACGTCCCGGTTAGGTAGGTCCGGAGGGTGAAATTTTTAAAAAATAAAAGAAATCGTTACGTTCGGCTAGAATTCGTGGAACTATAACGATTTCAGTAAAAATTTCGTTACCTTATAACGCTTTTTGAGGAGTTATTTCGAAAGGAAGATTCGGGACTTTCGGACCGATGCGAAAAAATTCTAAGTCCCACGTCCCGGTTAGGTAGGTCCGGAGGGTGAAATTTTTAAAAAATAAAAAGAAATCGTTACGTTCGGCTAGAATTCGTGGAACTATAACGATTTCAGTAAAAATTTCGTTACCTTATAACGCTTTTTGAGGAGTTATTTCGTAAGGAAGATTCGGGACTTTCGGACCGATGCGAAAAAATTCTGAGTCCCACGTCCCGGTTAGGTAGGTCCGGAGGGTGAAATTTTTTAAAAAATAAAAAGAAATCGTTACGTTCGGCTAGAATTCGTGGAACTATAACGATTTCAGTAAAAATTTCGTTACCTTATAACGCTTTTTGAGGAGTTATTTCGTAAGGAAGATTCGGGACTTTCGGACCGATGCGAAAAAATTCTGAGTCCCACGTCCCGGTTAGGTAGGTCCGGAGGGTGAAATTTTTAAAAAATAAAAAGAAATCGTTACGTTCGGCTAGAATTCGTGGAACTATAACGATTTCAGTAAAAATTCGTTACCTTATAACGCTTTTTGGAGGAGTTATTTCGTAAGGAAGATTCGGGACTTTCGGACCGATGCGAAAAAATTCTGAGTCCCACGTCCCGGTTAGGTAGGTCCGGAGGGTGAAATTTTTAAAAAATAAAAAGAAATCGTTACGTTCGGCTAGAATTCGTGGAACTATAACGATTTCAGTAAAAATTTCGTTACCTTATAACGCTTTTTTGAGGAGTTATTTCGTAAGGAAGATTCGGGACTTTCGGACCGATGCGAAAAAATTCTGAGTCCCACGTCCCGGTTAGGTAGGTCCGGAGGGTGAAATTTTTTTAAAAAATAAAAAAGAAATCGTTACGTTCCGGCTAGAATTCGTCGAACTATAACGATTTCAGTAAAAATTTCGTTACCTTATAACGCTTTTTGAGGAGTTATTTCGTAAGGAAGATTCGGGACTTTCGGACCGATGCGAAAAATTCTGAGTCCCACGTCCCGGTTAGGTAGGTCCGGAGGGTGAAATTTTTAAAAAATAAAAAGAAATCGTTACGTTCGGCTAGAATTCGTCGAACTATAACGATTTCAGTAAAAATTTCGTTACCTTATAACGCTTTTTGAGGAGTTATTTCGAAAGGAAGATTCGGGACTTTCGGACCGATGCGAAAAAATTCTGAGTCCCACGTCCCGGTTAGGTAGGTCCGGAGGGTGAAATTTTTTAAAAAAAAAAGAAATCGTTACGTTCGGCTAGAATTCGTCGGAACTATAACGATTTCAGTAAAAATTTCGTTACCTTATAACGCTTTTTGAGGAGTTATTTCGAAAGGAAGATTCGGGACTTTCGGACCGATGCGAAAAAATTCTAAGTCCCACGTCCCGGTTAGGTAGGTCCGGAGGGTGAAATTTTTAAAAAATAAAAAGAAATCGTTACGTTCGGCTAGAATTCGTGGAACTATAACGATTTCAGTAAAAATTTCGTTACCTTATAACGCTTTTTGAGGAGTTATTTCGTAAGGAAGATTCGGGACTTTCGGACCGATGCGAAAAAATTCTGAGTCCCACGTCCCGGTTAGGTAGGTCCGGAGGGTGAAATTTTTTAAAAAAAAAAGAAATCGTTACGTTCGGCTAGAATTCGTGGAACTATAACGATTTCAGTAAAAATTTCGTTACCTTATAACGCTTTTTGAGGAGTTATTTCGTAAGGAAGATTCGGGACTTTCGGACCGATGCGAAAAAATTCTAAGTCCCACGTCCCGGTTAGGTAGGTCCGGAGGGTGAAATTTTTTAAAAAATAAAAGAAATCGTTACGTTCGGCTAGAATTCGTCGAATTATAACGATTTCAGTAAAAATTTCGTTACCTTATAACGCTTTTTGAGGAGTTATTTCGAAAGGAAGATTCGGGACTTTCGGACCGATGCGAAAAAATTCTAAGTCCCACGTCCCGGTTAGGTAGGTCCGGAGGGTGAAATTTTTAAAAAATAAAAAGAAATCGTTACGTTCGGCTAGAATTCGTCGAACTATAACGATTTCAGTAAAAATTTCGTTACCTTATAACGCTTTTTGAGGAGTTATTTCGAAAGGAAGATTCGGGACTTTCGGACCGATGCGAAAAAATTCTGAGTCCCACGTCCCGGTTAGGTAGGTCCGGAGGGTGAAATTTTTAAAAAAAATAAAAAGAAATCGTTACGTTCGGCTAGAATTCGTGGAACTATAACGATTTCAGTAAAAATTTCGTTACCTTATAACGTTTTTGAGGAGTTATTTCGAAAGGAAGATTCGGGACTTTCGGACCGACGCGAAAAAATTCTAAGTCCCACGTCCCGGTTAGGTAGGTCCGGAGGGTGAAATTTTTTAAAAAATAAAAAGAAATCGTTACGTTCGGCTAGAATTCGTGGAACTATAACGATTTCAGTAAAAATTTCGTTACCTTATAACGCTTTTTGAGGAGTTATTTCGTAAGGAAGATTCGGGACCTTCGGACCGATGCGAAAAAATTCTGAGTCCCACGTCCCGGTTAGGTAGGTCCGGAGGGTGAAATTTTTTAAAAAATAAAAAAGAAATCGTTACGTTCGGCTAGAATTCGTGGAACTATAACGATTTCAGTAAAAATTTCGTTACCTTATAACGCTTTTTGTGGAGGTATTTCGTAAGGAAGATTCGGGACTTTCGGACCGATGCGAAAAAATTCTGAGTCTCACGTCCCGGTTAGGTAGGTCCGGAGGGTGAAATTTTTTAAAAAAATAAAAAGAAATCGTTACGTTCGGTTAGAATTCGTCGAATTATAACGATTTCAGTAAAAATTTCGTTACCTTATAACGCTTTTTGAGGAGTTATTTCGAAAGGAAGATTCGGGACTTTCGGACCGATGCGAAAAAATTCTAAGTCCCACGTCCCGGTTAGGTAGGTCCGGAGGGTGAAATTTTTTAAAAAAAAAAAGAAATCGTTACGTTCGGCTAGAATTCGTGGAACTATAACGATTTCAGTAAAAATTTCGTTACCTTATAACGCTTTTTGAGGAGTTATTTCGAAAGGAAGATTCGGGACTTTCGGACCGATGCGAAAAAATTCTAAGTCCCACGTCCCGGTTAGGTAGGTCCGGAGGGTGAAATTTTTAAAAAATAAAAAGAAATCGTTACGTTCGGCTAGAATTCGTCGAACTATAACGATTTCAGTAAAAATTTCGTTATCTTATAACGCTTTTTGAGGAGTTATTTCGAAAGGAAGATTCGGGACTTTCGGACCGATGCGAAAAAATTCTGAGTCCCACGTCCCGGTTAGGTAGGTCCGGAGGGTGAAATTTTTTAAAAAAATAAAGAGAAATCGTTACGTTCGGCTAGAATTCGTGGAACTATAACGATTTCAGTAAAAATTTCGTTACCTTATAACGCTTTTTGAGGAGTTATTTCGTAAGGAAGATTCGGGACTTTCGGACCGATGCGAAAAAATTCTGAGTCCCACGTCCCGGTTAGGTAGGTCCGGAGGGTGAAATTTTTAAAAAAATAAAAAAGAAATCGTTACGTTCGGCTAGAATTCGTCGAACTATAACGATTTCAGTAAAAATTTCGTTACCTTATAACGCTTTTTGAGGAGTTATTTCGAAAGGAAGATTCGGGACTTTCGGACCGATGCGAAAAAATTCTAAGTCCCACGTCCCGGTTAGGTAGGTCCGGAGGGTGAAATTTTTAAAAAAATAAAAAGAAATCGTTACGTTCGGCTAGAATTCGTCGAACTATAACGATTTCAGTAAAAATTTCGTTACCTTATAACGCTTTTTGAGGAGTTATTTCGAAAGGAAGATTCGGGACTTTCGGACCGATGCGAAAAAATTCTAAGTCCCACGTCCCGGTTAGGTAGGTCCGGAGGGTGAAATTTTTTAAAAAATAAAAAGAAATCGTTACGTTCGGCTAGAATTCGTCGAACTATAACGATTTCAGTAAAAATTTCGTTATCTTATAACGCTTTTTGAGGAGTTATTTCGAAAGGAAGATTCGGGACTTTCGGACCGATGCGAAAAAATTCTGAGTCCCACGTCCCGGTTAGGTAGGTCCGGAGGGTGAAATTTTTTAAAAAATAAAAAGGAAATCGTTACGTTCGGCTAGAATTCGTGGAACTATAACGATTTCAGTAAAAATTTCGTTACCTTATAACGCTTTTTGAGGAGTTATTTCGAAAGGAAGATTCGGGACTTTCGGACCGATGCGAAAAAATTCTAAGTCCCACGTCCCGGTTAGGTAGGTCCGGAGGGTGAAATTTTTAAAAAAAAAAAGAAATCGTTACGTTCGGCTAGAATTCGTGGAACTATAACGATTTCAGTAAAAATTTCGTTACCTTATAACGCTTTTTGAGGAGTTATTTCGTAAGGAAGATTCGGGACTTTCGGACCGATGCGAAAAAATTCTGAGTCCCACGTCCCGGTTAGGTAGGTCCGGAGGGTGAAATTTTTAAAAAATAAAAAGAAATCGTTACGTTCGGCTAGAATTCGTCGAACTATAACGATTTCAGTAAAAATTTCGTTACCTTATAACGCTTTTTGAGGAGTTATTTCGAAAGGAAGATTCGGGACTTTCGGACCGATGCGAAAAAATTCTAAGTCCCACGTCCCGGTTAGGTAGGTCCGGAGGGTGAAATTTTTAAAAAAATAAAAAGAAATCGTTACGTTCGGCTAGAATTCGTCGAACTATAACGATTTCAGTAAAAATTTCGTTACCTTATAACGCTTTTTGAGGAGTTATTTCGAAAGGAAGATTCGGGACTTTCGGACCGATGCGAAAAATTCTTCCGGAACGGAGGGTGAATTTTAAAAAGTCCCACGTCCCGGTTAGGTAGGTCCGGAGGGTGAAATTTTTAAAAAAAAAAAGAAATCGTTACGTTCGGCTAGAATTCGTGGAACTATAACGATTTCAGTAAAAATTTCGTTACCTTATAACGCTTTTTGAGGAGTTATTTCGAAAGGAAGATTCGGGACTTTCGGACCGATGCGAAAAAATTCTGAGTCCCACGTCCCGGTTAGGTAGGTCCGGAGGGTGAAATTTTTGGAAAAATAAAAAGAAATCGTTACGTTCGGCTAGAATTCGTGGAACTATAACGATTTCAGTAAAAATTTCGTTACCTTATAACGCTTTTTGAGGAGTTATTTCGTAAGGAAGATTCGGGACTTTCGGACCGATGCGAAAAATTCTGAGTCCCACGTCCCGGTTAGGTAGGTCCGGAGGGTGAAATTTTTAAAAAATAAAAAAGAAATCGTTACGTTCGGCTAGAATTCGTGGAACTATAACGATTTCAGTAAAAATTTCGTTACCTTATAACGCTTTTTGAGGAGTTATTTCGTAAGGAAGATTCGGGACTTTCGGACCGATGCGAAAAATTCTAAGTCCCACGTCCCGGTTAGGTAGGTCCGGAGGGTGAAATTTTTTAAAAAAATAAAAAGAAATCGTTACGTTCGGCTAGAATTCGTCGAATTATAACGATTTCAGTAAAAATTTCGTTACCTTATAACGCTTTTTGAGGAGTTATTTCGAAAGGAAGATTCGGGACTTTCGGACCGATGCGAAAAATTCTAAGTCCCACGTCCCGGTTAGGTAGGTCCGGAGGGTGAAATTTTTTAAAAAAATAAAAAGAAATCGTTACGTTCGGCTAGAATTCGTCGAATTATAACGATTTCAGTAAAAATTTCGTTATCTTATAACGCTTTTTGAGGAGTTATTTCGAAAGGAAGATTCGGGACTTTCGGACCGACGCGAAAAAATTCTAAGTCACACGTCCCGGTTAGGTAGGTCCGGAGGGTGAAATTTTTAAAAAAAAAAAGAAATCGTTACGTTCGGCTAGAATTCGTGGAACTATAACGATTTCAGTAAAAATTTCGTTATCTTATAACGCTTTTTGAGGAGTTATTTCGAAAGGAAGATTCGGGACTTTCGGACCGATGCGAAAAAATTCTGAGTCCCACGTCCCGGTTAGGTAGGTCCGGAGGGTGAAATTTTTAAAAAATAAAAGAAATCGTTACGTTCGGCTAGAATTCGTGGAACTATAACGATTTCAGTAAAAATTTCGTTACCTTATAACGCTTTTTGAGGAGTTATTTCGTAAGGAAGATTCGGGACTTTCGGACCGATGCGAAAAATTCTGAGTCCCACGTCCCGGTTAGGTAGGTCCGGAGGGTGAAATTTTTAAAAAAATAAAAGAAATCGTTACGTTCGGCTAGAATTCGTCGAATTATAACGATTTCAGTAAAAATTTCGTTACCTTATAACGCTTTTTGAGGAGTTAGCAATACGCCTCCCCCCCACCAATACCCCAAAGCCCCTGTCTCCGTTTTTTTAGGTATTTGGTCCGGAGGGTGAAATTTTTAAAAAATAAAGAGAAATCGTTACGTTCGGCTAGAATTCGTGGAACTATAACGATTTCAGTAAAAATTCGTTACCTTATAACGCTTTTGAGGAGTTATTTCGAAAGGAAGATTCGGGACTTTCGGACCGACGCGAAAAAAATTCTGAGTCCCACGTCCCGGTTAGGTAGGTCCGGAGGGTGAAATTTTTTTAATAAAAAATAAAGGGAAATCGTTACGTTCGGCTAGAATTCGTGGAACTATAACGATTTCAGTAAACAATTACCCCTTATAACGCTTTTGAGGTTATTTCGTAAGGAAGATTCGGGACCTTCGGACCGATGCGGAAAAATTCTGAGTCCCACGTCGGTTAGGTAGGTTCGGAGGTGAAATTTTAAAAAAATAAAAATCGTTACGTTCGGCTAGAATTCGTCGAACTATAACGATTTCAGTAAAAAAACATTCGTTACCTTATAACTTGTGGCTTTTTGTGGAGGAGTGATTTCGTAAAAGGAAGATTCGGGACTTTCGGACCGATGCGAAAAAATT